>CM066583.1:12745000-12915000 GCA_033816785.1 Picus viridis
ATTGAAACTCTTGAACATGTCCAGAGAAGGGCGGCGAGGCTGGGGAGGGGTTTGGAGCACAGCCCTGTGAGGAGAGGCTGAGGGAGCTGGGGTTGCTTAGCCTGGAGAAGAGGAGGCTCAGGGGAGACCTTATTGCTCTCTACAACTACCTGAAGGGAGGTTGTAGCCAGGTGGGGGTTGGTCTCTTCTCCCAGGCACCCAGCACCAGAACAAGAGGACACAGTGTCAAGCTGCACCAGGGGAAGTTTAGGTTCGAGGTGAGGAGAAAGTTCTTCATGGAAAGAGAGATTTGCCATTGGGATGTGCTGCCCAGGGAGGTGGTGCAGTCCCTGTTCCTGGAGGTGTTAAAAAAGGCACTTAAAGCCATGGTTTAGTTAGTCATGAGGTGTTGGGTGACAGGTTGGACTTGATGATCTTTGAGGTCTTTTCCAACGTTATTGTTTCTCTGATTCTCTGGATTAGTCACTATTCTGTTCTTGGAAAATTGGAGATGCAGAAACAAACACTGTGAAGAAAAGGTGCACTGTGGATGTATGACAGCTCCCAGCAATGAGGTAGAAAGCAAAGGCTCTGAGGAAAAAGCCATGTCTAAATACAGTTTTGCCTGGAATGGTTTAAGAAGATATCACCCAGACCATTCTTGACCTAGGCAGGAGGCTACCCCCCTTCAGATGCCCCAGTCATTGACTCAGTCCTCCCAGTTTTCAGGGTTCCTTAAAATGCCATTCTGCAATTGAGCTGAGCTGGTGCTCCATCTGCTGCAGCTCTGCTATCTGAAAAGGCTGCACCTTGTCCTTGGGAAGAAACAGGAACCTGAGGGCTCCAGCTGCTGGGAAGTCAACTATTAAATCATCAGTTTGAGGTTAGCATGGGGAGAGAAGTCAGATTGTGTCACTTGTCCTTGAGAGAAAAGGGCCAGGTCCATTTTACCCATTAAGTTAGTGGTAACCTCTGAATCTCTGTGTCACACAGAATCCCATGACAGGGGTGGAAAGGACCCCTGGAGATCATCTAGTCCAACCCCTCTGCCAAAGGAGGATCACCTGAACAGGTTGCACAGGACTGCATCCAGGCAGGTTCTAGAGATGGAGACTCCACCACCAGCCTGTTCTAGTGCTCCACCGCTCTTAGATTAAAGGAGAAGAGGAGGCTCAGGGAGACTTTATTGCTCTTTGCAACTACCTGAAGTTGTAGTCAGGAGGGGGTTGGCCTTTTCTCCCAGGCAACCAGCACCAGAACAGGAGGACACAGTCTCAAGCTACGCCAGGGGAAGTTTAGGCTCAAGGTGAGGAGAAAGTTCTTCCCAGAGAGAGTTGTTAGTCATTGGAATGTGCTACCCAGGGAGGTGGTGGAGTCACCATCCCTGGAGGTGTTCAAGAGGGGATTTGACATGGCACTTAGTGCCATGGTTTAGTCATGAGGTCCGTGGTGACAGGTTGGACTTGATGATCTTTGAGGTCTTTTCCAGCCTTGGTGATTCTGTGAGTTCCTCCTCATGTTTGGGAACTTGCTGTGTTCAAGTTTGTGCCCAACACCTCAACCTTGACTTATAAAAAGGCAACTTAAAAAATAAAAAGTTGAGATGTAGAAGGTCAAACCTCAGCAGTAGGCACCTGGCACACCAGAAACCTGGCCAAGGTTTTCTTGCACAACTGGGAAGATTAGACACAGAGTTTGCAGGAAGAGCATGACCTGAAAAACGTTTTTTTAGGAGGCAGATAAAGGGTACTCCAGAAGGCCAGGACCAATGCCCTGCTGTTTGTTCAGTCTCACACACCCACTCACAGAGAAGAAGAAAAGAGCCCTCCAGGCTTTGTGACAGGGAACCTGACAGCGTCTGAAGAACTGCAGCAAAGTATTTCCTTTTGTGGTCCTTGCATAGTGCCCTGGGATGGTTTGATAGTGAACTTTGTCCCAGAGGAACTTGGGGCTTAACCAGCCACTCTAAAGCCCTCAAAAGTGTGTTGTTCATCCTCTGAGCCCAACCTTTCTGAAGACCAGATGTCAGGTGGGTGTGTCACTGCTTGCTCCATGGATCCCTCTCTGGGGGCTCCCTGGGGGATGGCTGAAGACCTAGTACCAAACCCACACCCTCCAAACCCTGTAGCACCAGCACTTCCCAGAAGGATGCTGCCCTAAACTCTCAGGAGGTCCTTGACCTGCCTACAGTTGCCCCATCTCCTGCTGCCCAGCCTGATGCTAGAACCAGCCCTGCTTTCAAACAGCAACCTCAGGCCTCAATAAAAAGATTTCTGAGTTGCTTCTGCAGTTCAGTGAGCAAGGGTGAGGTGTCCAGAGCTCCTAAATTCAGTCCCTCCCCCCGAGCAGCCAGCTCCCTCACTAGATACTTGCACAAGCCCTGTGACACCTGCTGTGTTACAGAGCCAACCTCTTACTGAAGGGAGTGTTGTGGAAAATCAGGAGCTTCAGTGTCACTATTTTTATCCCAACAACATTGCAGTGACATCATGCAGAGTGATTAAGGCTTTGAACATCCTGGTGCAGCTCCACTGGATGACAGCAGATGCTCTCTGTGTCTCTCTGGCCTTTCACTGTTCCCAGGCTTCTTCCTTTAATGTGGGGTTTGAACTTTTGGGCTTGGGCTTTGTTGTTTGGTTTTACTTTTGCTTTCTTTTTTTTTTTTTTTTCAACTGGGGCTCTTGCTTTTCAGTCAGAGGAGATCAGTTTTAAAGCATCCATCTCACCAGGACAATTTGGGACACGGTTAGAAAACAGCTGAATTATTTCTGCCTAAGCACAGGGAATGGCCACTACCCTTTTTAAACCTGCATCCCATTTCTGCCAATTAGACTGCAATTAAGCACTAAGATTTCTTTTTTCTCCCCCCTTTTAGAAGCAGCCAGACTCATTTTCCTAAAGACTCTGCCAGCCTCCCCCTGGCACAGACATCTGAATTCTGTTTGAACCAAGTCAATTTAACCAACTTCATTTCAGAGGAAGGTGAAGCCTCTCAGTCTGAGCCCTCAGACCACTTATTACAATAATTCCTAATGATAGGGAACAAAACAGGCTGTACAGAGAGGGTTACAGGGGAACAAGAGCTCTCCTGAGCTTATGGGGTTGGCCAGGAGCTTGCTTTCCATTTTCTGATCTTTGCACAATGCCCTGCAATACCCAGATAATGACTTTAATAAGGCAGGTAATAAACACTATTAAGTAATTGAGAGCTGAGAGGCTGGTGTTGAAGCATCTGATCTGATGCTTTCACATGCACAAAGCCAACTGCTCTAAGGGCCACAGGTTCATCAGCCTGACAAAATGGAACCTGCCACAGGGAGGCTGTTCTGTGGTTCCACCAGCAGAGGAGAGGAGTGTGAGGCTGGCAGACCCTCACTGCCAGGTTTCTCAACCATGTGAAACAGCAGCCAGCAGAGAGATTTTGTAGGGCCATTCAGGTCACAGGCAAATTGTGGTGGTAGGTAGGTGTTCGAAAAGGGATTGGACGTGGCACTTGGTGCCATGGTTTAGTAGTCAGGAAGTGTTGGATGACAGGTTGGATTTGATGCTCTTTGAGGTCTTTTCCAACCTTATTGATTCTATGATTCTATGAAACTGGTTCCCTCCTTTGTTCTGTAAATCATATGGATTTGGAGATGCCTCAGTCCAGGATCACTTCAGGGTTAGGAAAGCATCTAGACATTGTCTGAGGTTTAGTGCTCAGAGGAATGACTCATTAATTCAAATGGCACCTTAATTCAATTTCTTCTTCCAAGACAGGAAAAGGTTTGCAGGAGAAGGGATGTCTTTGTAACTCAGGGTCTGCACCCACTCAGGCAGAGCTCTCACAGGGTTGTTTCTGTGCCAAGGCTTGCTGGTGTGTGGTGACCGACACCCCAGGGTGACTAGCACACTGCAGCTGGGGCAGAGCTGACCAGGACTTGCAAGGCTTTCTCCATCTAACCACCTATAAACTACTATGATCTTATACAGCATCAGAGAAAAGTAAATGCATGGTAGCAAAACCCCTACACATTCAAGTGTTTGCTTGACAATCTCAGTGACAATGAGAAGGAGCAGGGCAGAAGCAGGACTCAGTGGAGAGAGTGGAGAGGGCAGAACCAGGAAGTTCAGTTATGGAGACTCTGGGTGGCAGACTGTGGAACAAGCTCACAGCTTGCACCAGGCAACAGCACAAAGAGGTGTCAAAGCCATGTTTGTCCTTCCTCAGCGGTTTTTGGGCCTTCAACCCTGAACATGTAAGAGAGCAAGCACATGGCCAGAGGAAGATCTCCATCCTTTCCTTCACACCTCAATGTCTTTTCCATGGCCACTGCATCCAGTCCGAAAGGATGAAAACAGCTCCATGGAAAACCAAAGGCATTTCCATGATTGTTTTAGGCATTCCAGATAGTTTCCATGGATCCAGCTGGTTGCAGCCATTTACAAACATCCTTTTTATTGTGAAAGCTGATGCCACACCACTCCACACAAAGCCTTTGTATGTTTCCCAAGGCAGGAAGCACTACTGCATCAAACTCGTGCAGAGCTTAGTGCAGCAAGGGGTAACTCCACAAAGCCTTTAGCATGCTACACCAGGTGACATCACTAATGAGGAATCATTACACACTTGTGACCCCTTCCTAACACTCATTATTCTTCATCTAAAATAGCATATTCCCAATTACCCACAAAGTTTCCAATGATTTGTGACACCTGCCTCTTTGGCCAGACCTACACCGTGATTTTCCATGCCAATTCTGAGCCTGGGCAGTTTAGTCCTACTTTAATGGTCTGATTATTGCTCTCTACAACTGTGAGAGACTAAAGCTTGTCTCTCCTGGTGTGACTCAACAAAGATAAAATCACTTGCTGCTTGCCCAGACAATAGCTGATGTGCATTGGGCAGAGCCCCTGGAAGGACTCTTGGAAGGTGCAAAGATAACATTGCTCACGGGACTGCAGCTGGCCTACACCAATGGCCCAAGGGCCCAGCATTCCACACCTTCAGGACAAGATCATTTCCAGCCATCAGATACCCCAGGAAAGGACAATGGTTCCTGATGTGTAAAGGGTGTGTGGGTAGGTAGATGGAGCAGGAGGAGGCGGAGGCCTTCCCTCCCCCCATCCAGTGGCTGCCCAAACTCACCTGAGCACACAGAAAGATTTCCTGGGGAGCGATACCTGGACCTAAAGATGATTTCCCAGAACGATATCCTGGGGAACAACACTTGGACACTTGCCTAAGGGCTAAAAAACTGTATAAAAGACTGGAGCAGCTACTGGCTTTGAGAGGAGAAAATTGGAGAAGCAAGATGCAGAAGAAAGCAGATGGCACCACATGCTGGAAACATCCCGGGGCCAACACAATGGATCTTGGACTCTCTGTGCCCTAAGTTCCGCCTGCTGCAACTCATGGAGCTGAAGAAGCTGCTCAGAGGACCTCATCCCTTCTACAGCCAAAGCCTCAGCACCCTTCCTCTACAGACCCAACATCTCCTGCAGCAGTATTTCTCTACAGACCCAACATCTCCTGCAGCACCTTTCCTCCACAGACTCAAACTGTCTTGGGGGTGAGGGGTGTGGTAATATAATTCTTTCCCTCTTCTCCCTGTCTTCTCTCTCTCCCTATTCTCTCTCTCTCCCCTTCTGATCCCTCCACTTTATTTACGTCCATCCACTGCAGTGATGTAATCAATAGTCTAGCTGTTGATATTTTGGCCTCGTTTGTGCCTCTAATTTCACAACACGGGAATATTCATTAAAAACCTGAATCTCTTTCCCTCTCCGTATCGAGACAACAACTACCTGAAGGGAGGCTGTAGCCAGGTGGGGGTTGGTCTCTTGTCCCAGGCAATCAGCACCAGAACAAGACGACACAGTCTCAAACTGCGCCAGGGACAAGTTCAGGCTTGAGGTGAGGAGAAAGTTCTTTATAGAAAGAGTAATTGGCCATTGGAATGTGCTGCCCAGGGAGGTGATGGAGTCACCATCCCTGGAGGTGTTCAAAAAGGGATTGGATGTGGCACTTGGTGCCATGGTTTAGTAGTCAGGAGGTGTTGGGTGACAGATTGGACTTGACGATCTTTGAGGTCTTTTCCAACCTTATTGATTCCATGATTCTATGATTACCAGAGAATGACTTCAAAGCAAGGAATCTTCACTCCCAAGTTGCTCTTTAGCAGAGGTGATTTATAAAAGCTGTAATTCATACCTTACCCCACCAGTAGGATTGTGGAATGGGGATGTGGTCAAGGCGGGCACCACGGATCTCAGCTCTTCTGTAAGCCTCAGATGTCAAGTCAGGGAAATTTCTGTTCAGGTCCAAGTTCTGAGCTGTTTGTCGTCCAATGACCCATCCATTGTAACCAGCTCCCTAAGTTGCAAGATAACAGCCAAGCTCAGAGCCACCTCCTGAGTCAAAACATCACTTTCTAGCCATTGTTTGAAATGTCATTTCAACCAAAGGAAAGTTTTAGATGAAGTAAGTGAAAAGGTCTGTCCTGTTCAAAAGCCACACTTACTAATCCACATTTACTAATTATTTTTGATCCCCATGGACACTGAGGCACTAACAAGCAGGCAGGAGGCATTTAACTCACCACTGATGTGACTCATGAAAGGAACACAGCAGCTTCTTACTCAGCACCGAGCAGCATGCAGAGTGGGTTAGAGGAGGAGAAACAGAACACACAGCTGACGCTCCAAGACTGGATCAGGCAGAGTGCAATCACCCCAGACTCACACAACAGAAAGAGCTCATCAGATGAGCACTGCAGAAAAAGAAAGGTCCTGCTTCCATGCTAGTGGTGCTAGGGCTAAAAGTGAGGTGGAAAGAAGAACAGCAGGCAACATGTAACAGAGGTTTTGCTTTCAGAGGTCTCCTTCAGACACCGGCAGGTCTCTGAATGCTGCCACCCATGATGCAAGCACGACAGCAAAGAAACGCAGACTGGCTTGAGTTGGAAGGAACCCTATAGATCATCATGCTCCAAACCCCTGCTGTGGACAAGGACACCTTGCACTGGATCAGGTTGGTCACAGCCTCACCCAGCCTGGTCTTAAACACTTCCAGGGATGAGATTTCCCAGCTTCTCTGGGCATCCCTTTCCACGTTTCATTGCGTTTATTACGCCTTATAATCACATTTTATTCCACGTATTCCTCCTCTTCTAGAAGAACATCTGCTCCATACTATTAAACAAGACTTCTTTATAAAACAACTTGCAAGTGCTCAGAGTGAGTCAGTGGGCATTTTGTTCTGGAAGTGAGATCAGAAAGTGCCAAACGTCTGATCAAGTGACAGAGTCACTGCCGCGTCACCGCAGGCAGGCAGCACGAATGACAAACAAAGCCCTGGTTTCCTCTTACCTCTGCTCACATCATCTTTGGAAAGCAACCTACCACCAAATCAACCTGGGATTCTGGCTGCTGGTTGATAACACCGCCTCCCACACATGACACTCCCCCTCCCAGCTTGTCCTTTCCCGTGGGGGACCTCAGAAACACTAAGCCCTGAACGTTTCCTTACGCAAAGTCTTTTACCTCTTCTGCAGCCAGTTCATAGCCATCAGGGTTGAGGGAAGGCAGGAGATGGATTCTGGTGGTGTTAATCAGGGTCTGGATGCGAGGGTTCCCGAGCAGATACTCTGAGCACAGGTACTGAGCGAGGTATATCAGCAATTCTTTCCCCACAACTTCATTTCCATGCATATTGCCAATGTATTTAAATTCTGGCTTGACTGTGGAATATGAAGTAATGAGATGCTTTAATTTGATTATACCTGGATGGTTCCCCAAAGCAGAGCAGCCCAAATAGCTTTACTGGTGAGTCAGGAAGCGTTCTTCACACTGATTTAATGCATATGTCTTTGCAAATAGCACGTCAGTTCCAGGTGAATTTCCCTGCCTGGCAAGTCAGTTCAGCAGCAGAATCACAGAATGGCAGGGGTTGGAAAGGCCCTCTGGAGATCATCCAGGCCAACACAACTGTCAGAGCAGGTTCACTTAGAGCAGGTTGCACAGGATAGCATCCAGGTGGGTTTTGAATGATTCCAGAGATGGAGACTCCACCACTACTCTGGGCAGCTTGTTTCAGTGCTCCACCACCCTTAAAGCAAAGAAGTTCCTTGTCATGTTTAGATGGAACTTCCTATGTTCAGGTTTAGAATAGAATAGAATGGAATGGAATGGAATGGAATGGAATGGAATGGAATGGAATGGAATGGAATGGAATGGAATGGAATGGAATGAATAGAATAGAATAGAATAGAATAGAATAGAATAGAATAGAATAGAATAGAATAGAATAGAATAGACCAAACCAGGTTGGAAGAGACCTTCAAGATCATCATGTCCAACCCATCAACCAATCCAACCCACCTAAACAACTAAACCATGGCACCAAGCACCCCATCAAGTCTCTCCTCTTTGTGCCCCTCTTGTCCTGTCACTGGGAGCCACTGAAAGTACACTGGCCCCATCCTCCTGACACCCACCCATTAAGTATTGATAAGATTGAGGAGATCCCCTCTCAGTTTTTCTCTCTCTAAGCTAAAAAGCCCCAAGTCCCTCAGCTTTTCTATTACAATGGTGTGAAACACAGCAAGTCCACTCTTTCAGGATCTCAGGCCATAAGAGGCAATCATTGCCCTGAGCTTTTGCTGGGCTCATCATTAATTGTGAGCAAAGAATGCTGCAAACAAAAATGCCAAGCCATGGCTGGGAAGGGACAAAACACACCCCTGGCAGACTCATTGAGCCTGGGCAGCCTCAGTGCCTTACACTGTCACAGATCCTGGAAACGACCTGCAGATGTGTAATACATCAACCCCTCTACTTGGAACAGAAATTAGGTCGTGCATAAAAAGTGGCATTTAGGCTAAATAGCCTTGGAATAGAGCTATTAGAAACATAAAACTTCACAGTTATTCTCTCAGTTTCCATCCTTCCTTAAGAGACTAATGGAAAGCGGAAAATAGATGCAGTTTGGAGGCACCCTTTCCTGTCTGGCCTTTCATCCTCCTCTTTGATCCTGGCCAGCCTTCAGCACTGGACACTTAAGGAGGGCTGGCACAGAGCTGTTGTGCCAGCTTGCTCAGGCTGGTGTAATCACCAGCACTAGAGCCATTCCCATCCTTTTTTATCATGCTGTCCGGAGCAGCATGAAGCAACTGATTTAGAAGGACATGCTAGATAATATGTTAAAGCACCATCCTCTGCCAGGCCATATCACAGGTTTAATTTAACCCCTGATTCATAGGCTCTGTGTTTTCCTGGCAAATGGAGCAGCAGCTTAAAAAGACACCTGCAGCTTCTTTTATTACAAAGGAGAGGCAGGAGGATAAGGCAGTTGATGTTTGCTCTGTTAAAGACACCTACTGAGATCTTAATGAAGTTAAAAAGCACCTCAAAATACTTCTAACACCATGCAAGGCAGAGAGACTGAGAGTAAATAAAGATAACACCATTCATGGAATTCAGGGAATTGTTTGGGTTGGAAGAGACCTCTAGGATGCTAGCCCAAGTCTAACTGTTAACCCAGCACTACCAGGTCACCACTAAACCACATCCCCCAGCACCACATCTACATGGCTTTGAACCCCCTCTCCAGGGATGGGGACTCCACCACTGCCCTGGGCAGCCTGGGCCAGTGCTTGATAACCCTTTCTGTGGAAGAAGTTGTTCCTCATGTCCAACCTAAACCTCCCCTGGAAGAATTTGAGGTTGTTTCCTCTTGTCCTGTTACTTGTTGTTTGGTAGAAGACTCCAAACACTCCTGGTTCCAACTTCCTTTCAGGGAGTTGTAGAGAGCCAAAAGGTCTCCTCTCAACCTCTTTTCTTCAGGATGGACAACCTTAGCTCTTGGCCTTGTTCAAACTCATCCCATTGGCCTTGGCCCATCAATCCAGCTTGGCCTCTGTAGGGCCTCCTGACCTTCTGGAAGATCAACACTCCTCTTGGCCCAACTTGGTGTCATCTGAAAAGTGACTGAGGCTGCCTTGATCCCCTTGTCTAGATCATGGATAAAGATATTTAAGAGAACTGGACCCAGTACTGACTCCTGGGGAACACCACTGGTGACCAGTCATCAACTGGAGTAAATTCTGTTCTCCACCACCCTTTGTGCTCAACCAATTGCTCAACCCAGGTGAAGCCTCCATGCATCCCAGCCATGAGCATCCTAACTGGGTGAGTCAGATGTGAAGATCCTCTGCTCTGGACAGACCTGGGGTGCAGGAGGCAGGACCACTCAAGTCTTTGCTGTCTTCTCCACCTGTCCTGCAGCACACCACCCAGAGGACATAACCTGATAATCTCAGTAAAGTATTAAGTTCAGTTCTACTGCACTGCTGAGGCTGCTTTGATGCTGGAGGTAGTGAGAAAGAATAGAATAGCATTAGAATTAGAATAGATTTAACCAGGTTGGAAAATACCTCTGAGATCATCAAGTCCAACCTATCATCCAACACCATCTAACCAACTAAACCAAGGCACCAAGTGCCTCATCCAGTCTCTTTTTAAACATCTCCAGGGATGGTGACTCCACCACCTCCCTGGCCAGCACATTCCAATGGCCAGTCTCTCTTTCTGGGAAGAACTTCTTCCTAACATCCAGCCTAAACCTCCCTGGGTGCAGCTTGAGACTGTGTCCTCTTGTTCTGGTGATGGTTTCTTGGGAGAAGAGACCAACCCCCACCTGTCCACAACCTCCTTTCAGGTAGTTGTAGAGAACAAGAAGGTCTCCCCTGAGCTTCCTCTTCTGCAGGCTAAGCAACCCCAGCTCCCTCAGCCTCTCCTCACAGGGCTGTGCTCCAGGCCCCCCACCAGCTTTTTTTCCCTTCTCTGGACACCTTCCAGCAACTCAACATCTTTCCTAAACTGAGGGACCCAGAACTAGACACAGCACTCAAGGTGTTTCCTAACCAGTGCTGAGCACTGGGACAGAATGTCTTCCCTGCTCCTACTGGCCACACTATTGTTGATGCAGGCCAGGATGCCATTGTGGTGTACAAGGGGAGAATGACCTCCCTGCTTCTGCTGGCCACACTATTGTTGATGCAGGCCAGGATGCCATTGTGGTGTACAAGGGGAGAATGACCTCCCTGCTCCCTTCTCCTGATAGAGAAGCAACCTGAGGCTCACGATACGCAGCAATGGCCATAGCGGTCCATCTGCCAGATTTAGACAGGGACTATTTTTGAGCTGGGAGTTGGCAACTGAAAAATAACACCCCGAAAACACTGCCCAGGAAAATGCTGTGTTTTGAAGAACTGAGCACATGGGAAAATCTGGCCCTTGCCCAACTCCCTTCAAGCAACTCAGTCAGCACTGGTGTCACTCACGCAGCTCATGGTGTCCAGGCTTGGTTGAAAACTCGATCACAAAAAGATCCTTCCCTTCAAAGCTGCGACCGATGCTGTAGGTTGTTGCAATGTGGGAGCACTTAGAAGCAGTCTTCTTCAAGGTGCTCACCATCTGGGAATAGGAATGGTGCTTGAACTGAATAAAAGTTGCAGGCAAGTCTGAAGGCAACTCTTCCTCAGCATCCACTTCTCCTGCCAGGAAAATCATAGCACAGTGTTTAAAATCACAGTGCTCAGAGGATTCAATGGAAGCATGCACTCTCCTGCAACATACCTTTGTCAGCAGGAGAAATAGAATTAGAATTGGAATGGAATGGAATGGAATGGAATGGAATGGAATGGAATGGAATAGAATAGAATAGAATAGAATAGAATAGAATAGAATAGAATAGAATAGAATAGAATAGAATAGAATAGAATAGAATAGACCAGACCAGGTTGGAAAAGATCTTTAAGATCATCAAGTCCAACCTACCACCCAATGCCATCTAGTCAACTAAACCATGGCACCAAGCACCCCATCAAGTCTCTTCTTAAACACCTCCAGTGATGGTGACTCCACCACCTCCCTGGGCAGCACATTCCAATGGACAAGCACTCTCTCTGTGAAGAACTTCTTCCTAACATCAAGCCTAAACCTCTCCTGGTGTACAGACAGCTACCACAGAGGGCAGGGCTCATCTCCGTGCTCGCCGGCAGCCCAAACACCCAGCTCTGAGCTGCCTGTCTGTGAGGCAGAGAAGCAGCTGCTTCTTGAGCATGCTTTAATTAAGTGTTAAAAATAGGTGGAACAAAATGAATCAGACCTTAGAGGTGCCTATAAAGACGACAAGCTGACAGGGCAAGCCGAGAGAGGATTTGTGCCATCACTGCGTCAAGCTGAGTGAGATGAACCCCTGTGGTAGGTTGAAACCCCACCCCCACCCCCAGCCCAATAAAATGGCCAAACCAGCTCAGGTTGGAAGCAAATGAAGTTGTATTTACAAGCAAAACTACAATCTACAATGAAATGCAATGACTGTGTACGAAATATACAAGATTTACAGGTATTTACCATTTATAAACAGCACAAGAACCACCCTGGCCAAAAAACAAGGGAGCTATTAGCTTTCCTGCCCCCTGGACACAAAGGGACGAGAGAAAAGAGCAGAGATTTGGGGTTTTTACAGTACTTAGCCAAAACAAAGAACATTGCCAAGGTCAGCAAAGCCAGCCAGAAGCAAGTTAGTGTCTCCCAGAGCCAGGAAGCCAAAAGAAAGAGAAACAGTATATGCACCTGTAGGGAGCTGGGGTTGCTCAGCTTGGAGAAGAGGAAGCTCAGGGGAGACCTCATTGCTGTCTACCTGAAGGGTGGTTGTGGCCAGGAGGGGGTTGGTCACTTCTCCCAGGCAACCAGCACCAGAACAAGAGGACACAGTCTCAAGGTGCACCCGGGGCAGTTTAGGCTGGAGGTGAGAAGAAAGTTCTTCCCAGAGAGAGTTGTTAGCCATTGGAATGTGCTGCCCAGGGAGGTGGTGTCACCATCCCTGGAGGTGTTCAAGAGGGGATTGGATGTGGCACTTGGTGCTATGGTTTAGTTAGTCATGAGGTGTTGGGTGACAGGTTGGACTTGATGATCTTTGAGGGCTCTTCCAACCTTATTGATTCTATGATTCTATGAGTCTATGATTCTACCTCCACCCTACTGACAGTGTGTCCAAGGGGATTGTTTAGAACTTACCGTTAGTTTCATTTTAACACCCAGTGTTGATTTGTTTACATTCTACCACTTTTCTGTTCCAAGACCTGTGGAAAATGTCGAAGGCAATAGCCTGAAAAAACTCCCACAAACCCTTCCCCTGGAGATGAGCGAGCAGCGCCAGCTGAGCTCCCTTCCTCACCTCGCAGCTTTGCCAGGGGGTCAAAGCAGCCCTCCTGCTCCCCGGCGAAGAAGCGGTCGCAGTCTAAGAAGTAAGGCCAGGCCATGTCTATGGCATCAAAGGCATGGAGGCAATTCCTTTTCAGGTGCTCGCAGACGTGCCTGCAGGGCTTGATAGCGCGGTCCTTCTCACACCGCGGGGCCAGCACCGCGCAGCCCAGCAGCCTCAGGTCCGGGTTGCATTCCCCCTGCAGCAGGTTGTGCAGCACGCTGATGAGCAGGTACTCGGAGCTGTACTCGATCACCTCGCGAGCCTTCTGCTCCAGGAAGTTAGGGTACATCGTGTGGGTGTAGGCAACGTCTGAGCAGGAACTCAAGGCTATGTCCACACATTTTGCTATGGGAAGGAGATGAGTAGATGGAACATAACTTGCTTCACTGACACGATGAGCAGTTCACAGAACGCATCGGGTCAGAACGGACCTTTAATGGTCATCTGGTCCAACCCCCCTGCAGTAAGTAGGGACATCTACCAACTAGATTAGGTTGCTCAGAGACCCATCAAACCCAATCTTGAACACCTCCAGGGGTGGGGGCCTCCAACACCTCATTGGCCAAACTGTTTCAGTCTTCTACCCCCTCACAGTAAAGAACTTCCTCTTAATGTCCAATCTAAATTTACCTTTCTCTTGTTTCAAACCACCATCCCTTGTCCTTTGTAAAAAGTCCCTCCCCAGCTCTACTGTACCCCCTTCAGGTGCTGGAAGGCTGCTCTAAGTTCTACCCAGAGCCTTCCCTTTTCCAGTCTGAGCATCTCCAACTCTCTCAGCCTGTCCTTGTAGCAGAAGTGCTCCAGCCCTCTGATCCTTTTTGTGGTCTCCTTGGTCCTGCTCCATCAGGTCCATGTCCTTTTTGTGTTAAGGGCCCCAAAGATGGACACAGTACCACAGGTGAGGTCTCACATGAGCAGATTAGAGGGGCAAAACCAGCGCAACAAACACATTCAGTGGGGTTTTGTGCTGTTGCTGTTGTTCACAAAAAGACTGGAGGCCCTTTGCAACACCTCAGATTACTTTGATGCCTAAAACCATTTCTGGAGACATGATGGGAAGTATGCAGACTGACAGCAAGCAGATGTCAGTCAGAATTTGGAGGGTATCTGACAATTTGATGGGGCATCAGGGATTATCTGATTGATAAGAACTGCTCCTGAAGTTTATTGTGTTAAATCAAAACCTGAGCAGCAATGAAAGGACAAATCCCTGGCCAGAAGACTGTGAGCTGCTTGTTCATTTAACAAATGGCTTGGACACTGCCAGTATTAATAAAGTGTCATTTCCAAAGGCAAGGTTGTCTCATACTCAATTAAATGTTGTCTGATTTAAATTAAGAGGGCAGTTTGAGCTTATTAAACACCAGAGAATCCATAAGACAGAAAAAAATCCCTGTTGAGGTGCAAATCTGCTGGTGAAGAGAGAAAGAAGAAATACTGAAGGCTTGAGATTCTCCATGGACAAGGAGCAAAGTCACGTCATACCTTTCTGTACTGTTTGGCACTGACCTGTAAGTAAAGAGGAGAAAAAAAAAGAAGTATTAAAGTGCAGGTGACTGTGGTAGCTGTCTCATGTTAGGAACTGCTCAGTCTGGTAGCCCCACAGAGGCTGCTGCAGCTCTGTGTTCTGAGGTCCAGCCACAGCATGGACAGCCACATATTCTTAACAGGCACACAGTACGTGCATGCACCAACAGGAAACACTGCACAGGCAAACACAGCACCAGGAGCATCATCCCATTCCCATTTTTGGATAATCTGGATGAAAAAACACTGATGGAAAAGAAGCACAGGTGGATCACTGCCATAGCTCATCTTAGACATGCTGGAACCCCAGTAGCCAGGTTCTGTTTGCCTGATAGCTGACCCCTGGATCCACTGGTCTTGCAGCTGCATCATATGCTGACACACACATGAAAGCTGGCCCAGATTTAGGATCTCACTAGTAGCCAAACCCCAGACACCACGGTTGTCCCAGTTTCTTGCTTGGACCTCCTGGTTCTTCCAGTAGCCAACTCTTGAGATCACAGAAGCACACAGAATCACCAAGGTTGGAAGAGACCTCAAAGATCATCAAGTCCAACCTGTCACCACAGACCTCAGGACTAACTAAACCATGGCTTCAAGTGCCATGCCCAATCCCCTCCCACCTGGCTCCAACTTCCTTTATGATAGTTGTAAAGAGCAAAAAGGTCTCCTCTCAGTGTCTTTTTCTCCAGCCTGAACAGTCCTGATTTTCTGAGCTCCTCACTCAGTGAGTGGAGCATTTGTCCTTGCAAGACCAAATTCCTTATGCTTTCTTTCCCCGCCCCCTACTCAGAGAAGTCTAAACTTCCACTGCTGGCATTGTTGTCTAAATGTAATCATCTCTGTATGTGTTGCTAATGAGCTGATCCTTCTGTAGCCAAAACAAAATCCTTCGACTGAGAGCAAGATTTTATCTTGGAGGGAGACACTGAATTGGAAAGGAGTCTGGTTCTATATTATGATTTGTCACTGTTCCACATTACCTCATAAAATAAATGTGGGACCAAAACTAGCAGAAGCAGCCCACCTTCAGCACCAGCATGGTCTGGTAAGCAGCAAGCTGGAAGAACTTCATCCCAACTCCTTTCCTGGTTTGGTACCTTATGCTAATAGCACTAAAGAATTAGCAGGGACTTTCATTAAAGGGTTGCAGTGTTCTCCTCAGGCACAATCCCCTCAGTGAGTTAAGAAGTTCAGGACAGTTCTAAAAAGCTTCATCTCAGCCACATACTGCCTGGAGTTTTACATCTGAGGGTAATCAGGGAAACAGCAGTTTGTACAGTGCTGGCTGGGATATAGCAAGGAGTCAGCTCTTGGTTAAGAGTTCCAGCAGTTACTTGTGCTGATAAAGCTACATCGCACTACCTCCTTGAATCTGGACAGTCTTGGGTCCTAATGCCATCACACTCACAACTTCTGAGGCCTTGGACACAAGTCTGGAGCCAGCCAAATGTTCCATGCAGAGGGGCAAAGCTGGTGTGAATGGGACCAGGTTGGGTTCAGCCATGTCCCAGCGAGCAGAGTGACACTTTCTTTGGTCATCACTAGGGTGGTTAGCACTGAATCCCCTCCAGTACCTTGAAGAGTGGTTAAGAAATGTTTCATGGCATCATAGAATCATCTCAGTTGGAAAAGCCCTCTAAGATCAAGTCCAACCATCAATCCAACACCAGTCTGGCCACTAAACCATGTCCCACAGTGCCACATCCACACCTCCAGGGCTGGTGACTCCACCACCTGCCCAGGCAGCCTGTTCCAATGCCTGACCACTCTTGCAGGAAAGAAAATGTTCCTAATCTCCAACCTAAGAGCACTTTTTTCTTTTTCTCCTGAGCAGAAGACAACCGTATTGCTTTAGACTAGAGGGTTCTGTGTGGTAAGCAAAGTTCTTTATGGGTTCATCCTGGCCTGTATCAGGAACAGTGTGGCCAGCAGGAGCAGGGAGGTCATTCTGCCCCTCTACACTGCACTGGTTAGGCCACACCTTGAGTCTTGTGTCCAGTTCTGGGCCCCTCAGTTCAGGAAGGATGTTGAGTTGCTGGAACGTGTCCAGAAGAGGGCAACAAGGTTGGTGAGGGGCTTGGAACACAAGCCCTATGAGGAGAGGCTGAGGGAGCTGGGGTTGCTTAGCCTGGAGAAGAGGAGGCTCAGGGGAGACCTTATTGCTCTCTACAACTACCTGAAGGGAGGTTGTAGCCAGGTGGGTGTTGGTCTCTTCTCCCAGGCAACCAGCACCAGAACAAGAGGACACAGTCTCAGGCTGCACCAGGGGAGGTTTAGGCTGGAGGTTCAAGAGAAATTCTATACAGAGAGAGTGATTGCCCTTTGGAATGTGCTGCCTGGGGAGGTGGTGGAGTCACCATCATTGGAGGTGTTTAGGAGGAGACTTGATGGGGTGCTTGGTTGCATGGTTTGGTTGATTAGATGGTGTTGGGTGATAGGTTGGATGCGATGATCTTGAAGGTCTCTTCCAACTTGGTCTATTCTATTCTATTCTATTCTATTCTATTCTATTCTATTCTATTCTATTCTATTCTATTCTATTCTATTCTATTCTATTCTATTCTATTCTATTCTATCCTACTATCCTATCTGGGGTGTATCAAGGGCCTTGCTGCAACTCCTCATTTTTCCTCAAAGGTAAGAGGCATTTGTGACCAAGCTACCAATGTCCTTTTTGTTTGTGTCTCTGGCATGCCCTGATCAAATAACAAACCTGGGGCACCTACCCTCTTCCAGACTGCTGGGACTGGGCAGGAGAGCTACTACCATCAGTCAGCTTGTTACGTGGCACAGACCTGTTCCCTCTGCTGTCTTCCTATTCTGCTTATTCAGCTGGAGCAAAAAGGGACTCTGGCAACATGCTGGAACAAGCAGAGGAAAACCTAAAGGAAAAGGCAGCTGGCAAGGTCTGGGCATGGTGCTGCTGCTTCCCTCCGCTCTGATTCTCTGAGCAGCAGCAGTTTTGCTGTGTTTAGCAGATGTTTCTTTCTGCCCAGCTGGCCAGAAGGAGAGGTGTTGGGAAGCAATGGGGAGCTGGTGGAAGAGAGGTGGAATTTCCGTAAGTCATATGCTGGAGCTTGGTTCACAAGAGGACCGGAGCATTTTGAGAGCAGAAGTAGGTGCTAGCACAGCAGAGGTAAAGACAGCTCTGGTTTCAGAGTGTCAGCTACCTGGCATCCACATCATGTAGAAGGCAGAGGCAACCTGTTAAGCAGCATCTCCATCATTTTTCAGCAGTCCTGGCTCACTGGAGAGGTCCCAGATGATTGGAAGCTGGCCAACGTGGTGCCCATCCACAAGAAGGGCCGGTTGGACGAGCCAGGGAATTATAGGCCTGTCAGCCTGACCTCAGTGCCAGGCAAGATCATGGAACAGGTCATCTTGAGTGCGATCACACAGCACTTACAGGATGGCCAAGGGATCAGGACCAGCCAGCATGGATTTAGGAGGGGCAGGTCCTGCCTGACCAACCTGATCTCCTTCTATGATCAGGTGACTGCCTGGTGGATGTGGGGCAGGCTGTGGATGTGGTCTACCTGGACTTCAGCAAGGCCTTTGACACCATCCCCCACAGCAAACTCCTGGCCAAGCTGGCAGCCCCCGGCTTGGACAGCAGCACTCTGAGCTGGGTTAGGAACTGGCTGGAGGACTGAACCCAGAGAGTGGTGGTGAATGGTGCCACATCCAGACACTAGTGGTGTGCCCCAGGGATCAGTGCTGGGCCCCATGCTCCTCAATATCTTTATTGATGATCTGGATGAGGGCACTGAGTCCATCATCAGTAAGTTTGCAGACAACACCAAGCTGGGGGCAGGAGTTGATCTGCTGGAGGGTAGAGAGGCTTTGCAGAGGGACCTCGGCAGGCTGGACAGATGGGCAGAACCCAACGGTATGAGCGTGGCTACTAACAAAGAATGCTGGTTGAAGAGGACAGGGGGTTTTATGAATGAGGAACCCAACTCTATAAACACCTTTCCCATGGCAACTGCAGTTGTTTATCTCAGTATGTGATAAGCAAGGGTGATTCTTCAACACAGGATAAAGCATTAACACTACTTTTGATCCAAGATGCCCCTCACAGGCTCAGCTACCAGGACTCACTCACTGACTGGCAGCAGAACAGACTGCTCCCTCCTGCGTCATTAACCTAGATCTAAGTTTAGGCTTAGACCTAAGCCTCACATTTTTGCAGCACACCATGCTGTTTTCTCTCTGTCTCTGCCAGAGACACCTATGCAGCTTCTTCTGCCATCTCCAAGGCGAACTCTGCCCAAACTGCAACACTTCTCTCCACCACAGCCCCATGCAAGCTGCCATGTGATTGATGTATCAGTCACATCCCTCTTATAACCTGCCAGCAGAGAAACAGCTTGAGCTAGAAAGTTATCAGAAGTTAACACACTTAAGAGCAAGAGAGAAAAAGGTCTGACAACTACTTTGCTTTATAGCAAGTCTGAGATGCATACAAGTGCTGATGTGGTGGTTGGACTCCTCCTGTGTCTCCTAACGCCAATGCTTGTGTATGTTTTGGAGGATGCAGCTCTGCAGGAGCCAGGGATAACTCTCCAGCATGTGTACTTCAATAAGTGAGTGTGGATGCACGTAGCTGGGTCAGAGCTTGCCAGCCTGGAGAGCAGGCAGCAGGAAACTCTCTGAGGTCAGCTCCCACGCTATAGCCACAAGCTCTGCTCCTAGAGCCCTGCACACATGGGTCTGGGTCTCTGCACACAGAGATGACCAGGATATCCCTGTTCCCACCAAGTACAGCTCCTTTGGTCAAAGCTCTGGCAATCTCAGAGGCGTTCAGTTTTTCAGGTCTCCAGATTAACTTGGAAGCCTTCAGCTGCTGCTGCTTCTGTGCCTGACAGAGCCCAAACCTCTTCCTCTTTTTGAGCAGAGGCTTCCCTGGGCTCAGAAGACAGCGCTGCCTTCTCTCCTAGTCCTATCTGTGGACAGCTTGGTACAGAGGGACCTTTTTCTTCCTGACCCAGAGCAGCCTTTTCCATTTCTTTATGTTTATTTTTGTGCTTTAGCTATTCCAGCAGAGCTACAAAAGCCCTTTCAGTAGCACCGCTGCTATTTAGGATTACAGATAAAGTGACTTACTGAAGAGGGGGAAACCATTTCAAGCTTTCTGAGCCCTCTCAATAATATACATTTCTGGTTTTCATTTGCAAAGCCAAGCTTGAAAAATCTACAATGCAGCACACACACATTTCACTGCCAAGCTTACATTTTTTCCCCTTGATGATTCAGCACTGCAAGAAGAAAGCTGCTGTGATTAACCCTAACCCAGACAATGGAGCTCAGCAGCTACTTTCAGTGCCACAGCTTGGCCACTTGCCCTTTCCAAAGCAAAGCCAGCAGGAACTTGTGTGCTTGAGGAGATGAAATGAGCCCAAGGGCCAGCCTTAATTTCAAAATATCTCAGTCATTCAGTGAGGTTTATCCAATCACATTGTTATGACTGACAGATTGAACAAGATGAAATAATTCATCTTGCACAACCAGCACACCCCCTACCAGCTTGCTGGGTTTCTTACACTGCTATCTTAATCTGGAGGACATGTGTATTCACTTTAGTCTGCTAACAGTCAAACCCTTTGCTTCTCCAAATAAAGCATTGCAGATTCTCCTCATATTTGTGCCACTCTCCTTGTGGTTGCGCACAGCTCAAGTCAGTCTTTGCAATGGTCATCTGCCTTGCAACACTAGAGAGGCAAAAACTCAATACCAAAAGAAATCTCAGACTGCTGTACTCCCCCAGTTTGCAAAGCATTGCAACGAGACCTGCAAATGGCAAAACACAGCCTGCCTCTGAAGCTAGTTCCTGGCCACAGCATGAGGACAAAAGCAGGACCAGAATCAAAATCACCAGAAATAAGATGTAGGAGGAATGTAGAAGTAAAGGGAGTAGCGGTAGAGGTTGGCTAGGGGAGGGAAAGATGGAGTAGGAAGCCCAGGCGAGAAGGCATCTGCATGGCTAAGGCATCTGCATGGCTAAGGCATCTGCATGGCTAAGGCATACGTGCAGGGGCAGCATTGAAGATCCCCAGCTACAGAGAAGGAGCTTCAGAAAAAAGAGAGAGAAGTGAGTGCAAAAATCAGCCCCCATGGTTAACTGCTTTTCCTGGATACACCAAAGCTTTTTGTGAGTAGAGGACTGAATTCCTGCTACCAACCTTCCACTCCAGCAGTTACTGTAACTGCCCCAGGGGAGAGATGTGTTTGCAAAGAGGCAGAAGCAGAATGCAGGAGCCTCACAAGAGCCCAGTTCTGCCTCTGATCCCTCACATGAGGAAGATTGAAAGCACCTGAAAGAGATTAATGCCTAATCTGCCTTCACTTTGCAGAGCAAGATCACAGCAGGAAGACCAAAGCCACTGTTTCCCCTTAATCAGCCTTCTTCCTAACCCACCTGCTGCCTGGCTTTTGGTTCAACACCTGTTTTTATGGGATTAGGGTTTTATTGAAGGTATTCCCACAGCAATGACACTGCAGCTGGCTCTTCCAGGACTCTTTCTCTCACAGAACTGGCCCAGAGCCTGCAAGAAGATGCTGCAGCTCGCCCATGGATGACAGGAGTCTATACAGACCACAGGTCAAAAGCTGTGCAGATGCACACCAAGAGCTGCCACACAGCTCAAAGCCAGCCTCACTGGTGGCCAGGACTTCTCCCTTGTCTGGAATTACCCAGGTGCAATTCAACGATGTCTGCAGCTGTGGGAGCCTGAAAGAACTGATGAAGAGCAGTTCTGTCTGCCTGCCTGTTCCCACTGCCTGTCTTGGTGCCTCTAGTGGCAGGATCCCCACTCTCACCCCAGCTGTGTCTCTGGCCAGTAACTGCTGCTCTAGGGAGTCTTCCCAGCTGAAAATCCTGAACAGAGGCATAATTCCCCTCAAAAAAAAATTTAAAAGCCACTAAATGCTTCTTTTTAGGCCTCAGCTGAGATCTTTTCCAAGTTGTGAGGGGAAAACCCACTGACAGAAACCCAAACACAACAAAGACAGGGACAATGACAACAAAATGCCCCAGCAGCTGTCAGACTGGCTGCAGACTTGCTGGGCTGCACATGTGGCTAGGCTGCTGCTGAACATGCATTCACTGGGCACCAAGATGATCTGGAGATCATGTCTGGCCAGTGAGGGAAGGAGAAATCAGCTCAGATCTGGAGGATGCTGGTGTTAGAACACCAGCAGGGTTGAGACAGTGGAATAAGTCAGGGAATCTCTGCAACTATCATCTAAAGAATCACATTTTTGTCAGAGTGACTGGAGATGGGTGAAAACATTTTCTGGGCTGGCAGTCTGGAGCTGTGATGACTCCAGGGCTTTACTTTGTGACCATATAACTTAGTTCTCACTGTCTAAGGACACAGTAATCTCTAAGTGCTTTGGCCAACAGAAGCTTACCTTTGAGTAAGGTCAGGTCTGTTGGATGCCACGGGGCGGAGGATCATGTCTGACAAATTGAGGCTTTCATCTTTGGTGCTACAACCCTCCCAAACACCTTTGCCAAGACACCCTTTTAACATGGTCTATGCAAGCCCCTAGCATAACTCTGCCTTTTCATTAGTTTGGATGGATGAGGGCTGTAGCAATTAACATCACATCTGGTTCCTCCATAGGTAGTTGAGTTTCAGCCAAATGTGGTATTTTTATATTACAGAAGATTGGCAGTTAATTCAGCAGCCTGGATTGAAATCTGTGCCTTGATCTCATGTTGCCTCCTAGATAAGATGTCCTGCTATAACCCTGTAAAGCTGACATGGTGCCAATTGCAGCAATGGAGTTACAAGAGGATGGAGAAGGGGATTGAAATGTCAGGTTGACTTCTGCAATGAGTAGAACAACCCCGTCCTTAAACTCCATGGATCTATGACAGCTGGGCCTGACTGGGAGGGTGACTCCAAACAAGACTCAGCACTCAAAGCCCTGAGTCATAAAAGCCTAGCAAAGAGATCAGGGCATGACCCACCAGCTTCAAACACCACGTCCACAACATGACAGGTGCCTTCTTTCTGCATCCTCAGTCCCAGCTGCAACGATGACGTCTGTGAGAGCCATGACTTAGTAGTCATCACAGTATCATAGTATCACAGTACATGAAGTCTTGAGTGACAGGTTGGAATGGAATGGAATGGAATGGAATGGAATGGAATGGAATGGAATGGAATGGAATGGAACGGAATGGCATGGCATGGAATGGAATGGAATGGAATGGAATGGCATGGCATGGCATGGCATGGCATGGCATGGCATGGCATGGCATGGAATAGAATAGAATAGAATAGAATAGAATAGAATAGAATAGAATAGAATAGAATAGAATAGCATAGAATAGACCAGGTTGGAAAAGACCTTTGAGATCTCTGAGTCCAACCTATCACCCAACACCATCTAATCAACTAAACCATGGCACCAAGTGCCTCATCCAGGCTCTTCCTAAACACCTCCAGTGATGGGGACTCCACTACCTCCCTGGGCAGCACATTCCAATGGCCAATCTCTTTCTGGGAAGAATTTCTTCCTCACCTCCAGCCTAAACCTCCCCTGGCACAGCTTGAGACTGTGTCCTCTTGTTCTGGTTCTGATTGCCTGGGAGAAGAGACCAGCCCCACCTGGCTACAACCTCCTTTCAGGTAGTTGTAGATGGCAAGAAGGTCTCCCCTGAGCCTCTTCTCCTGGCTAAGCAACCCCAGCTCCCTCAGCCTCTCCTCACAGGGCTGTGCTCCAAACCCCTCCCCAGCTTTGTTGCCCTTCTCTGGACACCTTCCAGCAACTCAACATCTTTCCTAAACTGAGGGGCCCAGAACTGGACACAGGACTCAAGGTGTGGCCTAACCAATGCAGAGTACAGGGGCAGAATGACGTCCCTGCTCCTGCTGGCCACATTATTCCTGATCCAGGCCAGGATGCCATTGGCCTTCATAGCCACCTGGGCACACTGCTGGCTTGTGTTTGAGCCAGTTCAGAGTCGCTCACATGACCTGGTGATGACAACAGGGTTTAAGAGAGATGGAATGTCTCATCCTGTGAGCCTGCATCATGCAGGCACTGGTTCTGCATTCTTTTGTTTTGACAAGGCTTGGACACGTCGTCTTGTGTCCAGCAGGAAAGATTCCTACAGCCTGGGCTTTCCCATGTGTGGTGGCACCATGCTGTGGCCACACTCTATGTCTGTGCCAGCCACAGCAGGGTGAGGGACCCAGCTGGCAACACTGTCCATGAGGCAGAAGACCAGCCCGCTGCCAGGTCACCCAGTGAAGTCACACACACAAAAGCAGCAGTAGCTGGAGAGCTAACCATGAGCCAGCAATGTGCCCCCTGTGACCAAGAAGGCAAATGGCATCCTGCAGTGGACCAGAAGGGCTGTGGTTAGTAGGTCAAGAGAGCTTTTCCTGCTCCTCTACTTTGCCAGATGTGGTGAGGCCACATCTGGAATATTGTGTCCAGTTCTGGGCCCCTCAGTCCAAGAAGCACCTCAGAGAGCTGCTTGAAAGAGTCCAGCACAGAGCCACAAAGATGCTGAAGGCAGTGGAACATCTCCTTCCTGAGGACAGGCTGAGGGAGCTGGGTCACTTTAGCTTGGAGCAGAGGAGTCTGAGGGGTGACCACATTCATGTTGATAAAGAGATGAAGGGCAGTGTTGGGAGGATGGAGCCAGGCTCTGCTCAGACATGTCCAATGGTAGGGCAAGGGGCAATGGGTGCAAGCTGGAGCAGAGGAGGTTCCACGGGAACATGAGGAAAAACTTTTTCATTGTGAGGGTGACAGAGCCCTGGAACAGGCTGCCCAGAGAGGTTGTGGAGCCTCCTCTGAAGACATTCAAAACCTGCCTGGATGTGTTCCTGTGTGACCTGCCCTGTGTGAGTCTGCTCTGGCAGAGGGGTTGGACTCGATCTTTGGAGGTCCCTTGCAACCACTAACATTCTGTCATTCTGTGTCAGAGGCTCTGCCTCTGTGCCCACAGACATGGGTTTCACTAGGAAACAAGCATTAGAAATGCCCACAGCAGGTGAACTCATGCTCAGGTGCCTTGAAGTTGGGGTCAGAGTGAAGCTCATGGAAGCAAGTGGCTTTTCCCCTTTTACTTGGCAAAGCCCACGGCACGCTATGGAGATGGGAATGGCAGGGAGGGGGAGGAGGGAAGTACAGCATCTATGTCAGCTTGACTTTGCAGAAGACTATCAGTTGTGCTCAGTGCCATCACAAATTCTGTTCTGGGCTCCAAAAGAAATAGAGTGCCTGCCCACGATGCCCCGGTGGGTTGTCCCTCACTACCTCACCACCACATACCTCCCACTCCCTCCCAGCACCAGTGGTTAAACTCTGAGACCCTCAGGACAGGGCAACGGCTGGCTCAGGAGCAGAGATTGCCAGGAAACTGGGAAAGACCGAGGTGCCTGGGACAGCAGAAGTCTCAGAGGTGACAGCCACACCAGCCAGGGCTACCCCGGGAGCAGTGCTCCAGTTTCTCCCACACCTGCACGGCTTGAAATCAAGCATCTCCAGTCCTCAGCAGAGGCACCTAACAGGCTAGACCGTGAACCACTGGCACGGCTTGAAATCAAACATCTCCAGACCTCAGCAGAGACACCTAACAGGCTAGACCGTGAACCACCGGCACGGCTTGAAATCAAACATCTCCAGTCCTCAGCAGAGGCACCTAACAGGCTAGACCGTGAACCACCGGCACGGCTTGAAATCAAACATCTCCAGACCTCAGCAGAGACACCTAACAGGCTAGACCGTGAACCCCAAACACCTTTCACATGCCGGGACAGGGAGCAGGGGGAACGGCAAAAGGCTCTGGCATCCCTTGGGGCGCCTAAAGCCAGCCCAGCTCGGGTGCCTGCCCAGCAGCAGTCTGTACGAGCCGAGGAGCCCACACGGTGGCACCACAGACGGCGCCGGAGGCAGCGCCGCGGTGCCCGCTGCCGCCCGGACTGGTACCGGCGCCGGGGTCATCGCTCGGGTGTACCCTCCCCGCTCAGCCTGTAAGCCCTAGAGGTTCCCACACCGTGGTACATTGGCTCCAGAAGTCCCCAGCCAAGCAGTCTGTGATCATGAGCGATCAGGAGAAGGTTTTATCGCTGTTATTTTGCAGCCTGACCCCTGGTAGCATCTTAATGGTAGAGCTGGCCCCAGCTGCAAGGAAAGTCATCTGCTTTTAGGATTTCAAGGCATGTGACTTCAGCCTGCTTCTACTTGGGGTTATTTTTGTTGCCAGTGCTGGAGAAACGCTGCATTTAACTAATCACCACTGGAATGCATCAGCCAGCAGCAGAGACATTGCACAACTCAGATAAAACAAGAACCTGTGCTATCAGCTCCCTCCACCAAGAGCTGGCCACCTTTCAAGGGAGACATCCTAAGCTGTGTTTTCCTCACCCAAACTAGGGGCTGAGAGGCCTGTAAAACTCATCAGGGTCCATAGGTGCTGCCTTGCATCTTATCACTGGGGGGAGAGGGTAGCTCACTGGCTCACCAGGGGTGTAGGACACAGCTGGAGAGAAAGGATCTGCCCTCTCCCAGTGCAGGTTCCCAGCTGCTGCTCAGAGAGCTCCCCTCACAGCATGCTGCCTTACTGTGGGGTGACAGCAATCATCTCTGTATTTCTCTGAACAGAAAAGCACAAAACATTCTGTAAGGATCTGGGGATTGCAAAGTGTGTTTCATTTGTGTTTCTTATTAAAATTAAAAGGGGGAAAAAAATAAAAAGGCAAAATGAGTCACAGAAGAGCAAATATCACCAAGAAGGCCAAGCAGCCTGCAGAAACCAGCTCCAGCTTGGCTGGGAGTTAGACAGTGGCACTGCTTCCCACTCCCAGTGTCTCCTGCATGAGCAGCTCCAGGCTGGTCTCCTCCCACAGGGCACCGCAGGTCTGGCCACTGGGATCCATCAAGGGCTGCACAAAGGATCCCAAAACAGGGGAGAACTCCCCCTGAACTCCCCCTGCTACTGCTGAAGACACCACCTGCTGCCCTGGATGTTGAGAGGAGATCTTTGCAAGGTCTAGTTGTCAATGCTTGGAGCACCACATTCCCTTTCTTTTCATGTAGCCTGACCTGACCTTATCTCACCTTTGGAAAAGGAAGACCTTTGAGAAGCCTGCCAGGTCTCTCATAGTCCAAGCTTCTGCTTTATTCCCTGGTCCAACATCCCTCAGGTCTCTCATAGTCCAAGCTTCTACTTTATTCCCTGGCCCAACATCCCTCCAGTGTCAAGTGTGTCCCTTTCTCACGCTGCATACCACGTAGTGATGCTGAGAGCTCACTTTCCCTACCAGAAGCCATCCCACTAGGGCCACATTTAGCAGTCCAGTCCCATCACATCCAAGCTGTATTTTCATGACCTGCCTTTCCTCCTGCCCTCCCCTAAAGACACCACGGTTGCCAAAGCACACAAGCCCCTTTGATGATCCCCACACTTGTGGTTTCTAGGCTTAATGCCCCGCAGCAAGACTTTGATCAGCTGGAACTGGAGCAGAATCTTACCTTGCAGAGAAAGGGCATGCTGCAAATCACACAGCCCCTTCCTGTAACTGGCTGGAAATAGTCTACAACACGTCTCTTTGTGCAGCTTTATCCAAAAATAAAAATCCCTTTAGGCTGTGGCAGACCTCACTTTGATGTTGGTGGGAAGAGCACTCTCAAATTATAGGCAGCACACAGCACATGGACTGTGTTGTGCAGCAGTTCAAGGCCAGGGACTGCCTATGGCTTATATTTAAGCCCTGAAATATAGCTGAATTTCCTTGGGTAACATGAAGGTCAGGTTCAGGCTAACTTATCCCTTCCTCTATTCCCTTAAAACAAATATGCTTTTTCTGAAGAATGTTCCGTTTGAACCCTCTGAAGATAGCTTTGCTCAAGCAGACTTTGTCACTGCACTGGAGTTCAGCCCTCCATTGCCACCATGTAATGCCTACTTTGTTAAAATAATAATGAGGAAGGGGGGGAAGGGGGGGGGGGGAGGAAATCAGGTCTTTTAAGGAGATACTGTTCAAATTTGGTATTAGCCAAGGGGTTCCTGCACCAAAAGCTTCCAGTTTGTCTAGCAGCATGTTCCTGCCTGACCTTTGATGGGTAAATCTGCTTTTCCAGCTGATCAGCTCTCACAAATTCCATATTGCTTATAGCAAGCGAAAACACACCCCACAGCTGCCAGAGCCCAATAAATCTTCTCAGACTTTGGACTTGAAATAAGTGACCTAAAGCTAAATGTAAGGAGGAGATTATTGCCTTAAGCAGAAAAGCACACAGGAGGTCAAAAGTTCATCTCCTTGCAATCTGACCACCACATTCCTCGAAGGCAAGGCCAGAGGTGGGGCAAATCCTCTCCAGCTCTCATGCTGGCAAGGGTGATCCTGCTAACTGGGAACTCCGTGAACTGACACAAAGACACATCTGCACACGTCCTAACAGGCACTGATGGGGATACGTTACGTTCCCTCACATCACAGATCTGTTTTCTGTTGCAGAGCCACATCACCTCCTGCCTTCCTATCCTTGCTTCCCAAGCACAACCCCAGTTCCATCACTGGCACTCTGTAGCATTCCAGAGCAGACCCCCTTGTCTCTAGGGGACAGTGACAGCTCCTGCCTCCATCACTTCAAATCACAGAATCATTTTGGCTGGAAAAGACCACTGAGGTCATGGAGTCCAACCTAAGACCACTACGGCCACTAAACCATGTGCCAGAGTGCCAGCTGGAGCCCTTTACACTGCTCATCTCCAGGAGAAGGAAGGGGAGAAGAAGGAGGACTTTGGGGTTGGTTAGCCTTACCTAGGGTCTCCTGGCCAGTTTCACAGCGGGGTGCTGCCTCGGTGGCCCTAAGCAGCCCACCAAGGAGGAGCAGAAGCCTGAAGACCATGCTGGAGCCCCTTGCAGAGCAGCGCAGTGATGTGGCACTCTGGGTCTGCTGAAGCAGCTCCTCGCTGGGAGCCTCAGAGCGGCTCTGGCTCTCGGAGCTGCAGAGGAAATCAGTGCACAGCGAGGGCATGCCCACGTCTCACTGTGTGCAGTCCAGGCGTCAGATTTCAACGAGCATTGGAGCTTGGAAAGCCAAAGGCTTGGAGGCAGAGGGAGGAGGAAGGAGCTCCCCCTCCCCTCTGCCTCCAGCCCGTCTCTCTCTTGCAGCCTGGTTTACAATTCCGTAAACAGTTTAGGCAGAGAGGTCCCTGCAGGGCCGTGCCTGCTGCTCCTTAGCCATCGCTCCCGCGCCGGGGGTCTTCACACGGAGGTTTTCCCGAGGGACATGGGACCTTCTCTAAGTGTCTTCCTTAAGCCCAGAGCCTGGGGAGAGCAGAGATGGGAGGAAGAGCCAGAGAAGAGCAAACACTCGAAAGCAACATTCCTCCCCAGGAATGGTATTTCACAACCCGCTCAGCTGCAAGCTTAGAGCAGAACACAAGAGTGAAGGGACTCCAAGCTGCATCCCCTCCAGCACAGTGAGAATGGAACCCCCAAACAGCCACCAGGACTCCCCTCTGCGTGCTCCTCCTGAGCATTTTGGTTAAGATCCAGTTTCCAGAAGCAACCCTGCAGGGACAGCAGTCTTTTCTGTTTGCCCTTTTGAATACACTAAACAGCTTCCCAACTGTAGCTAAGATCATAGAATCATAGAATCATAGAATCATAGAATCAGTCAGGGTTGGAAGGGACCACAAGGATCATCTACTTCCAACCCCCCTGCCATGGGCAGGGACACCCCACACTAGATCAGCCTGGCCAGAGCCTCATCCAGCCTGGGCTTAAACACCTCCAGGGAACGGGGCCTCAACCACCTCCCTGGATAACCCATTCCAGGGCTTCACCACTCTCATGGTGAAGAACTTCCTCCTCACATCTAGTCTGAATCTCCCTATTTCCAGCTTCATTCCGTTCCCCCTAGTCCTATCACTACCTGATAGCCTGAGAAGTCCCTCCCCAGCCTTCCTGTAGCCCCCTTCAGATACTGGAAGGCCACAATGAGGTCACCTGGGAGCCTTCTCTTCTCCAGACTGAACAGCCCCAACTCCTTCAGTCTGTCCTCATAGGAGAGGTGCTCCAGCCCTCGGATCATCCTCGTGGCCCTTCTCTGGACACGTTCCAGCATGTCCACATCCCTCCTGTAATAGGGGCTCCAGAACTGGAGGCAGTACTCCAGGTGGGGTCTCCCCAGAGCTGAGTAGAGGGGGAGAAGCACCTCCCTTGACCTGCTGGTCACGCTTCTCCTGATGCAGCCCAGGATCTGATTGGCTTTCCGGGCTGCAAGTGCACATTGAGAGCTCCTGTTGAACTTCTCATCCACCAGCACCCCCAAGTCTCTCTCCTCAGGGCTGCTCTCCAGCCAGTCCCTGCCCAGCCTGGATTTGTGCCTGGGATTGCCTCGATCCAGATCCCAGAACGGTAGCACATAATGGTAAATCTATATTAAATTTGAAAGTTTTGGTGATTTAGGTGTTTTTTTCCCCAGTGCTTTTGGTGTTGTTTTATTTGTTTGGGGGTTTTTGGTTGGTTGGTTTTGTCTTGGGTTGGTTTGTGGGTTTCAGTTGTTCATTTGAGGGTTATTTTGTTTGCTTGTTTTGTTTGGGGGTGGGTTCGGTTTTATTTGGGTGGTTTCTCGTTTGTGTTTTGGGGTTGGGGTTGGTTTTGTTTGGTTAGTTGGTTTTTTGCTTGGTTAGTTGGCTTTTTGTTTGGTTGGCTGGTTTTGTTGTTGTTGCAGGGGTGTTTTGGGGGAGGAGAGGGTGTCAGAGCAGTATGCATTGTGTGGTTTTATTCCTGCACAGCAGGTGTGGTGCTTGACTTTCTCAGGATGTGAACTCCTCATTTTTACCTACACACCAAAAAAAAACAAACCCCAAACCCAGCTCCATATCACAAGAAAATCACTTTTTTCTTCTAGAATCTAGTCCAAAACAGACCAAAACAGGTTGTAGCCAGGAGGGGGTTGGTCTTTTCTCCCAGGCAACCAGCACCAGAACAAGAGGACACAGTCTCAAGCTGTGCCAGGGGAAGTTTAGGCTGGAGGTGAGAAGAAAGTTCTTCCCAGAGAGAGTTGTTAGCTGTTGGAATGTGCTGCCCAGGGAGGTGGTGGAGTCCCCATCCCTGGAGGTGTTCAAGAGGGGATTGGATGTGGCACTTGGTGCCATGGTTTAGTCATGAGGTGTTGGGTGACAGGTTGGACTCGATCTTTGAGGTCTCTTCCAACCTTGGTGATTCTGTGATTCTGTGATCCTTCCAGGCACTGCATGTTCCTTGGAGGACAAATAGCTGCTTGCACAGGAGAGCAGAGAATCAGTCCTTGCAGTCAGAGCACCACTGGCTCAGAGCAGTTATGGAGTGTAATAGGAGATGATAGGATAGGATAGATAGGATAGGATAGGATAGGATAGGATAGGATAGGATAGGATAGGATAGGATAGGATAGGATAGGATAGGATAGGAAAGGATAGGATAAACCAGGTTGGAAGAGACCTTCAAGATCATGGAACTAACACACACACATACACACACCCCATAGGGAACACAATATAGAGGCTAACAGGGCAGGAAAGATCTCAAAAAGAATTGATTTCTGTTTGGTATTTGGAAGAGGTTACACTGTTAGATGAATTAAGAAGCTCAGCAGTAATGACTTCAAGGGAGGGTGGCTCCTCTTGCCTCCAGGGTGCTCTTATGGAGACTGCAGTGTGTGCCCTAAGAGTAAACAGCACCAAAGCCCAGCAGGGTTCAGAGAACAAACTTCTAAGGATAAGAATATTATTAAGCTGCCCTTTTTTCTGTCCTAATTACACAGCAGCATGCCTGGGCTCTCAAACAAAAATGTACAGCACAGGGAAGGTGCACTTGGTTCTGTGAGCTGTCTGGGTAAGGAGTATTGAGTAGAGTAGAATAAATGACAAGTGAAGCCCACAGACACTCAGGAGTGAACGAGCAGGTGATGTTCTGTTAATGCTGACTACACCAAATGGGACTGGCAGCAGGTATTGCACAGATGCATGACCAAAACTCACAAGGCATTAAAAGTAGCTAGGGAAGGGGTGGCTGGGACTAGAGGGATTTCCCTACCTCCTCCTTTTGCATTCCTGGGCTTTACTAAATCTTGTAGACTTTCCAGGGAGTTGACATCAAGCTCTGGCTTAGGCTTAAATATGATCTATTTGCCCCAGTTCCAACAGAGTGTGCAAAAATAACAAATCCCAGAATGATGAGCAGATGAAGCAGCATCAGCTGGCTTTAATCATTTGCACTTGAGTCACTACACCAACGTTAATAGTTTTAGTAGCTCCTATTGCTGACTACCTCTGCCCTGGTCAGACCTTTCTGTTGTTCCTCAGTCCACAGCACGGCAGCAATCCAGAAGTCCTCAGGCAGGACTGAGTACCAAGCCTGGTTCGTGTTTTTGACAGGTACTCAAAGGAGGATGAAATGCAGTCCATTTAACTTGCATCCTCATGATTCTTATTATGGTCATAAAATTTAGCAGAGGGAGATATCCAACCCAGACTGGTTTCCATTACCTGGCTCTTTAATTTTGGCTCAGCAGATAGGAGATGGAACAAGAAACAGAAGCAGTGCTGCCATAGAATCATTTTGGTTGGAAAAGACCTTGAGACCAACTCTTAAGGCAGCAATGCCAGGTCACCACCAAACCATGTCCCCCACAACTACAGCTCTGTGGCTTTGAAACCCCCTCCAGGGATGGGGACTCCACCACTGCTCTGGACAACCTGTTCCAGGGCTTGTTGACCCTTTTGGGGTAGAAATTGTTCTGCATGCCCTATCTAAGCCTCCCTGGTGCAACTTAAGGCTGTTTCACTCTTGTCCTATCACTTGGGGTAGAGAAACTGATCCCTGTTTGGCTCCCACCTCCTTTCAGGGAGTTGTAGAAAGTTGTCTAGATAACTGTTTTCTGAAGAACAGACAGAGGGCAGATCACAGAATAGAATCACAGAATCATAGAATCAATAAGGTTGCAAAAGACCTCAAAGATCATCAAGTCCAACCTGTCACCCACCACCTCATGACTACTAAACCATGGCATCAAGTGCCACATCCAATCCCATCTTGAACACCTCCAGGGACAGTGACTCCACCACCTCCTGGGCAGCACATTCCAATGGCTAACAACTCTCTCTGGGAAGAACTTTCTCCTCACCTCCAGCCTAAACTTCCCCTGGCACAGCTTGAGACGGTGTCCTCTTGTTCTGGTGCTGGTTGCCTGGGAGAAGAGACCGACCCCCTCCTGGCCACAACCATGCTTCAGGTAGTTGTAGAGAGCAAGAAGGTCTCCCCTGAGCCTCCTCTTCTCCAGGCTAAGCAACCCCAGCTCCCGCAGCCTCTCCTCACAGGGCTGTGCTCCAGACCCCTTCCCAGCTTTGTTGCTCTTCTCTGGACTCGTTCCAGCAACTCAACTCCTTGCCATGGTTTGTTGATTAGAAGGTGTTGGATGATAGGTTGGACTCAATGATCTCTAAGGTCTTTTCCAACCTGGTTAATGCTATTCTATTCTAGTCTAGTCTAGTCTACTCTTGAAAAAAATCAAATATTTAAATTCAATGCAAGATGAAATTGGAGTTTAAATCTTGTTTGGTTGCTTGTTTTTAATTATTTTTTTAGGTTTTTTGGCATATTTTGCCAACTTCTTTTCTCCATGCACTGGGAACAAAAGCAAGCAATGAGTGTGTAGGTTAACCCCTGCCCATGAGTGTCCCAGGTGCTCCTTTCCTCCCTGGTTAAATATCATGAACCTAAAAGAAAACATTGCAGCTCTTGAGGGACAAAAAGTGGTTTCACTGATTGAGATTCCATACAAGTGCTGCAAGTGATAATTAGATTCTGCTTTCATCTTCTGATTTGTCACAGATTAACTAAGTCGATGACCTGCACAATTAGTTGCTTACACCACTTCCAGGTGATCCACAGAACTCATCCTATCATGAGGACACAGTCTCAAGCTGCACCAGGGAAGGTTTAGGCTGGAGGTTAGGAAGAAGTTCTACACAGAGAGAGTGATTGGCCATTGGAATGTGCTGCCCAGGGAGGTGGTGGAGTCACCATCACTGGAGGTGTTTAGGAGGAGACTTGATAGTGTGCTTGGTTGCATGGTTTAGTTGACTACGTGGGTTGGGTGATGGGTTGGATGCGATGAGCTCAAAGGTCTCTTCCAACCTGGTCTATTCTATTCTATTCTATTCTATTCTACCCTATCCTATTCTATTCTATTCTATTCTATTCTATTCTATTCTATTCTATTCTATTCTATTCTATTCTATTCTATTCTATTCTATTCTATTCTACCCTATTCTATTCTATTCTATTGTATTCTACCCTATTCTATTCTATTCTACCCTATTCTATCCTATCCTATTCTATCCTATTCTATTCTATTCTATTCTATTCTATTCTATTCTATTCTATTCTATTCTATTCTATTCTATTCTATTCTATTCTATTCTATTCTATTCTACCCTACCCTATCCTATCCTATCCTATCCTATCCTATCCTATCCTATCCTATCCTATCCTATCCTATCCTATCCTATCCTATCCTATGATGGAGAGGGATGCAATTAAAGCAGGAGAAGGTCTCACCATCCCAACAACTGAACATAGGCATTTCTTTCAGCTTACTTTTGTGTGATCTCTGTGCTTGCTTGGGCTCATCAGTAAGAAATGAAGCCACTCAGAAAGTGGCTTTTGAGGACAAGAGAAAGTGATGGCTGGTTAAAATTCAGCCCTGATCAAAGGCACAAGTGATGCCCCAAAAAAAAAAAAAAAAAAAAAAAAAAAAAGGAAGGGAACCTGGCACCAGATGTTGGAATAAGACCATAAAGGGTCAACAGTAATAAACAAGATTCTGCATGCAGCAGAACATGTGCTCAATAACATGAACAGGTCAGCAAACCCTGTTGCAAGCACATAATGTTATTTAAACTTAATCATTACAAGGACAGAGCCGACATGAGGACCTCGTTATCTTCTCAAAGGCTGCCTCTTATCACTCCCACATGCAAAGCAGCGAAGCAGGATGACTGCTGTGGGGTTAGCGGCGATGCATTTTGTGTGGTTTCAGTTCAAGAGGAGGCCCAAAGGTCTGACTCTGCCTGAGTCCCAGAAAGCAAGGTTGGAGGGGGGGGGGAAAAGCATCACACAAATAAGTTGATGAATCATAGAACTGAATACATAATGGCTACAAGGAAAAAGAAGTGTGCTCAGAAAAGATCTATGCTGAGAACTAAAGGTCTTTCTTTTCTTCTGATCACAGATGGAGTATTAAAAATTAATGTAAGATCTAGCAGAAAAGAACTTGACAGTCCTATTTTGAGACTCATTTCATCTCTTCTCCCTGTCTCACAGAACATTAGTGCCAAAACAGTCAAAAGAAGTCCTCCAGGGCTTGCTTTGCACATTTGCAGAGGTGCTGGGAAGCATTCTGACAAAGTGACTCTGAGCACTCTGGTTTGTAGATGCCTGATGGGGGAAACACTTAACAGACCCCCAGGTCCTTAGAGGCAGACCTTTGGCACTTTCCAAAACACAAAATCAGGCTGACACCCTCCAGAAACTGGGTGTCAAGCTCTGACAGCAAGGACCAGGAGTCACTTGGGTGGCACTGGCATAAGAGCTCTGAGGACTTCAAGTCAAATCAAGTTCCAAGCCTTTAGAGAGGCACAGCCTAGACTTCCCCTGAACAGAGAGACATTTAACAGATACAAAGTGTTAGGCCAGTTCTTATTTTCTTCTTTCATTCAAAGAATGTCCAAATTGAATCACAACATGGTAGAGGTCCCTGGAGGTGTTCAAGAGGCGATTTGACGTGGCACTTGGTGCCATGGTTTAGTCATGAGGTCTGTGGTGCCAGGTTGGACTGGATGATCTTTGAGGTCTCTTCCAACCTTGGTGACTCTGTGATTCTGTGAGGTTGGAAGAGACTTCTGGAGATCATCTAGTCCAAGACCCCTGCTAAAGCACAGGATTGTGTCCAGGTGGGTTTTGAAAGTCTCCACTGGAGACTGCACAACATCTAAGTGAAGGCTGCTCCAGCACCCTCAGAGTCAAGAAGTCTCTCCTTGTGTTTAGGTGAAACCTTTATGCTCTAGTTTGTGCCAGTTCCTCATTTTCCTATCACAAACTATCAGTGGGAATTACAAAACCCAGATATAAAGCAATTGTATGTGGCATTTTTTTCTAGACAGCCTTTGGAAGATGTTTTCTCTAGCCTGTGGTACGCAGACAAGCTCCACCTGCCACCCTGGGGCTGAAGATGTGCTGAATTGCCCAAAAAGAACAAAGTCCAAATGTGCTGGAGGACAGCAAAGATGGAGAGACCGGCTGGAGGCCATCTTTGGGATCATAGAGGATCCCATGCAGCAAGCCAGCCTGGAGAAGAGGAGGCTCAGGGGTGACCTCATTGCTTTCTACAACTACCTGAAGGGAGGTTGTAGCCAGGAAGAGGTTGGTCTCTTCTCTCTAGCAACCAGCACCAGAACAAGGGGACACAGTCTCAAGCTGCACCAGGGGAAGTTTAGGCTCAAGGTGAGGAGAAAGTTCTTCACGGAGAGAGTCATTTGTCATTGGAATGTGCTGCCCAGGGAGGTGGTGGAGTCACCATCCCTGGAAGTGTTCAAGAGGGCATTGGATGTGGCACTTGGTGCCATGGTTTAGTCATGAGGTCTGTGGTGACAGGTTGGACTTGATGATCTTTGAGGTCTGTTCCAACCTTGGTGATACTGTGATATCCCACAGCATGATATCCAGGCATCATAAGCAGGACACAGGACTCAAGGTGTGGCCTAACCAGTGCTGAGCACAGGGGCATAATGACTTCCCTGCTCCTGCTGGCCACACTATTCTTGATGCAGGCCAGGATGCCATTGGCCTTCTTGGCCACCTGGGCACACTGCTGGCTCATGTTCAGCCAGCTGTCAATCAGCACCCCCAGGTCCCTCTCTGTTTGGCCGCTCTCCAGCCACTCTGACCCCAGCCTGTAGCACTGTCTGGGGTTGTTGTGGCCAAAGTGCAGCACCTGGCACTTGGACTTGTTGAATGCCTTTCATGTTGGACTCTGCCCATGTTCTCCAAGCCTTATCAAAGTCTACATGGGCATAACTCACATCAGACCCATATGCAGCAGCTCAGCTCCTAAAGTTGCTTGTAATGAAGTCAGTAATTCCTAGACAGGGACGTTTCAAATGTAGTTTGTAACATTATCTAAGAGGGGGACAATGGTCCAGAGCTGCTTCCTGTGGCTTGTTTTGAGTCCAGCCCGAGAGCCAGAATCCTGCACAGCACTGCTGTGTGCCACGCTTCTGTCACGATATTGTGCACCCAATGGCATTAAAAACATGAGGGTTTTGATCTCAGGAAGAGCATCACCAAACTGGAAGGGATTTGGAAAGAGAGAAAAAAATAGGATGGGAGCTTAAGCATTGATTCATCATAAGAAATAATTTGAGCTGCTGAATCTGTGGGTTTGTTGTTTTGGTTGGTTGTTACCTTGTTTGCTTTTTATCACCCCCCTTGGCCAAATAATGACTAATAGGATAGTCAGGACTTTGAAAGAAATGTGTTATACAGGACAGGCCAAGGCACAGTTCTGAAGGGTCAAGAGAAGCAGAAGAGCAGGGGGCAGTCAGGGAGCGGAAAAGAAAGTCTCTAGGCTTTTAGTTACTAGCCACAGGCTGAACTCTGGGAACAGTATCAGCCACAGGCTAAACTTGGGAACAGCTCCATTGATTAATCAAAACTTCCTCCCTGCTTCTCAAAAAAAGAGAGAGCCTTTTAGATTAAAACTCTGCCAAAGTCACCTAGTGCTGCTGCTGCTGCTGCTGCTGCCGCTGCCAGGATGTTGCTCTGGTCAGCTGCTGCTAGACTCTTAAGTTTTGCACAGAAATGCCTCATCTCCCACATATCAAACTCACCTCTATGGGAGAGGTGTCTTCAGACTACAAGGCTTCAGGAGAAGGCCATTAGCAGCTCAAAAGCTATCAGTCATCCTAGCCACACTGTTAGCTCCCTGAGCTACAGCACCCTGTGACAGCTGGGAATTTCTATTACTCTGATTTCCCTCAACTCTTCCTTTCACTGAGTTATCCTCTACTCTCCTACTGTAATTAAGGAACAAAAAAAAAAAAGAACCAGTGACCAAAAATATTAACTTTACTTGTTAAACTGTTGATGATTCAAGTCCTTCCTTTAGATCATTGTGAGCAGGACAGCTGTAGAGCACAGATATCCAGAGAAATTCCTGCAGGAGCTCCAATGTCTCCATTTTCCTACAGACTGTGCTAGATACAGCTCTCAGTGGCTTCTTTCTCCCTGAGGGAAACATCATTGCACTGGTAGACAAGCCCAACCTCCACCTTGCCTCTGTGAGGAAGTCAGGATGTCAAGAAACCTTGCCAGCTCAGAGTAAGCCATTTACATACTTCATCTTATGTTGGACCTGGTTAGCTTCAAGTTGCCAAGCAACAGCTACCCTCAAGACTCATCAAATCAATCCAACAGCAGTATGGGAAATGACAAGGCAAAAGGTCCTGGAATCCATTTATCTCTGGTTTTGCAGGTTCATCTCATGTACAATTGAGAGGGAAAAGGTGACTGACACTCCAAGGGCTGAGCCTGAGACCATCAGCGTTGGAAGTGGAGGTTATGAGCTGCCAGGGAAGTAACAGACATTTAGTCATGGGAGAACAAGCCCAGAGAACCCCAGTATTCACTCACCTTGGGTAGGCTGTGTTTCCATTCACTCTTCCCTTCAGGAGGCTCGTTGGAACAGTAGGTGGGAAGTTTTCTTGAGGCTCCAAAACATAGGAATTTGGGGTTTATGAGGGATTTGTGCTGAGCACCTTGATTCAGGTCGATCAGGTAATTTTGCCTGAAAGTGAAGAAGTGACAGCAGTCACGGTGCTGCTTTCTGTCTGCCACCAGCTGCAGAACTGGTAGGCTGCATGCCCACAGGACAAAAATCCATTCAGTAACAGCCTTGGTTTGATTCCTTTGCCTGCCCATAAGAAAAAAAATAGGAGTGGAATAGCTTGCTTTCTAGCTTATTTAATCTGCATGCTACAATCCTGCTCAACTGCACAAGATTAGAAACTGAAAAGGCTGCCAGTGGAAAACTAATTAAAACCCAACAAGAATAATACAGAAATACAAAAACACAGGATAAAATAAACAAAGGAAGTGAGAATGCCACCCAACAGCCTGAGGGGAAGCATCAAGGAAGGGTTCTGAATACTTTGGCTTTCAGCTGACTTGAGAAACCAGAGGGCAGACGGAGATTTCCAGAGGTGATGAAGGTGGAAGAAGTATGGGGACTGACTGAGCTTTCAGCAGCCTCAAAGGGAGCACAGGTAGAGCAGAGATGCAAAGAGCAAGTGCTGCTGTTCCTGTTCACTCTAAGCCCAGAGATGAAAATAACTGAGCAGATGAGAATTTCAGAATAAACAGGCTTTTGAAGGGAGGGAGGGAGGAATAAATCCTGAGTTTGAATTGCTTTTCAAAGCCACTGTCACAGTGCTCCTCTGGGTCTAGAGGACAGGAGCTGACAAGTGACAAATTCAGTTGGCTGGAGCAGTGACAGATGCTCAGCAAGCCACAGATATCCATCAGAAAGGTGACAACAGGGGCATACACGGGGGGCATGAGAAAGCTTGGGGAAAAAAACAGGGATCCAAGGTTCAGGTGGCTGCAGGACTGAGTGCAACTCCCTCCACAGGCTCCTCATCTGCATTTCCAGTCTGCTCAATAGCTTCATGTTATCATTTGAAGAAAAGCTTCCATCTCTTAGATGACATTTCCTTTCAGTGCCATTAATGTGCTCTGTTACAAACAAGAATCCAAGGATTTTTATTCCCCCCCCATGATTAATGTAGGGAGTAGGCTTCTTAACTGAGCTGGGCTTCAATGGGGATTAAAGATTTCTGCAAACTGAGACTTGGACTCTATAGATGAAAGCCTTCAGGTAAAATCTTGGCTTACCTCCACCAGTAAAGCTAGGTTCTTACTCATAACATGTTTCCCTTTCTGCCCACTAGTAACGTGAGTGGCTGTAGTGCATGGAGCAGCCCTCAGAAGAGGAAGAGGAACATCATCTCCCCCTTGGTAATAAGAGTCCTACCCATCATGTACATGGAATCTGTGCTCTAATGCACAGCATCTCAAATTCCTATCGGCACAGAAAGAAAGCAGGGCTCCTTTCTCCTGAGCTTCCAGCCTGGCCAAGGTGACATTCTCCAAGGAAAAGAGATCCCAGCTTGAGCTCTCACATCCAGGGAACACCACTGAAGCTCTGTCTACAAAAGCACAAAAGGGAGCTGTGGCTTCAATACATGCGGCTGTGTTTTATGAGTAAGGGGTGTTTGTCACTCCCTTTATGTGGTGCTGGTGTCACAAAACCCTCAGGATGGGAGGAGAAACATCTTGTTCTTGTACCCTAACAAGCTTTCTTCCAGAAATTCAGCTTCACTGCCAACTGAGTATCCTTAGAGTATCCTTCACCACGAGAAGTAGATTTCTAAACACCTGACAAATTTTGAGCTAAAGGTCAAGAAAGCTTCAGGATGAAAGTTTTTTGCTTTCCATTCCTAGGCATCTTTGAAACCAGGTTTCATTCAGTGTGATCCTTTTTTTATTGGCTGTGTGGTCTTTCCTTTGTCTGTGCCTCTGCTCTCCTGAGAAAAGCAGTTCCAGTATTTCCCTGGCTTCCAGCAAGGTAGTGAGAATAAAAAGATAATAAAGTATTCAGGCTCCTGTGTGGGGAGCCCAAAAGATATTACTAATGCCTCAAGCAGGCTTCATCAGCAACAACAGAAAGTCTGATTAGCCTTGTCTGAAAAGCCAGATTTCCAGCTACAAGCCAGTCTGAGCTAAGCTCCTCTAAGAAGCAATCACAGTCATGCCTAAAACCCAACTAATTTATAAAGCTCATGTATCACCAGTGGGTATTTTGTTTTACCATGAAGAAGGACAAATATGAAACACAAGACCTGAGAGATGTTTAAATCTCCTTGTGAAGAGGCACACACAAACCCAGTCTCCAGCCCCATGCCATGGAGAAAGGGCACTGAGCAACCTATTGGGGTTTGATAAACCTGTTTGCAAATGTGCATCAGGGCTGCTAGGTGCAAGCACAGAGAGCAGAGGAGTTGAATATGGAAAGACAGGAATTATAGAAGTGAAAAGAAGGTGGTAATGAGTCTGCCACTTAAGGTCAGGCTTCACTGAAATACAATTAGAGGACTAAGCCTTCAGCTGAAGAGCAAGAAAAAACAACCACCCAAAGAAAGGAGTCAGACTGAGAAAGTGGGTTCAGTAAAGCTACTCCAGGGTTAGGCATGAAGAGCAGGAGCACTCTTGGAAAGCAGCTCAAGATTTCAATCCTTTTAGTTCAGGGAAGGAAACTTGGAAACTTCAACATATGCTGGATAGTTTGGTGCAGGTTTGCTGGAAACAAAGGTGCTTGTGCCACGTTCAAGCAGCAGGATGCAGGGAAGGGGCTGAAAGGTGCACAGCAAAGAACTTAGGGTATGTCCCAAAGAGTTTGGGTTTGGGTTTGGGTTTTTTTTGTTGTTTGGAGGGTCTTGGCAGGGGACTGCTCTGGAGCTTGCAGATTTGTGACGGTGGATTGGAAGGAGAAGCGAAGACGCTTCAGTTGTGGTCTCTGACATTTCTGAAGGCATCTGGGTAAGAAAGTGATGAGCGTGGACTGGAGCGATCTGCAGTTCTCAACGCTCAAAAAACACCTTTAACCATCTGGACCCGGTGACATCTAACACACATGCTCTGCAATGTGTTCCATTTGCATAGAGAACGTATGAGGAACCTGGCTGGGACCAGCTCATGCATTGCTCACTTACAGAAAAGAGCAGAAGCACCTAGTTTGCATCCTGCACCCTCCCGCCCTGGTAAGTAAAGCCTGCAGTTAAAGGGGGAGAACCAGGGATCTGCAGAACTGGGACCAATCTTTGGGTCTGTGTCACATTCACAAGCCACAGGGAACAGCAGCTCCAGCTCAGAGAAGGAGCTGGCTGCCTGTACTGCGCCAGGTGACATTTTGCTCTCCCAATCTTTTGGCACTGAAAGATATTAATATATTTACAACCTTTCTTAAGGTCATCTCTGCTGCGTCTCCAGCTGAGCCATTAAATATTAATTGGACCCGCTTTCCAAAAATAAAAAGCAGAGCCTCTAATTTACTTGTGTAATTAACACCTCCCACAAACCAGGTGTCCTCCTGAACCAGCCTGAACAAGCCATTTGCTCTCCACAGTCCTGAAATACGCTCTCTGCGTTGGAGATAGACACACAGGAGCTTCTTCATACTGTGTGCACAAGTGCACATAATGTAGTCAAACCTCTCTAGCCATCCAGGATGGTTCCCTTTGGTTTGGGCTCTTCAGGTTTTTGACAGCACTTTATCAAGATGAGTTTGTGCACCTTGCCACAGGTAGCTTTATCCAACGAAGCTGAGTGCTGCTATATTCCCCAGGAGGGCTCAGATTTTAACCTATATTTCACAGAATCACAGAATCAACAAGGTTGGAAAAGACCTCAAAGATCATCAAGTCCAACCTGTCACCCACCACCTCATGACTAATAACCCGTGGCACCAAGCACCACATCCAATCCCCTCTTGAACACCTCCAGGGATGGGGACTCCACCACCTCCCTGGGCAGCACATTCCAATGGCTAACAACTCTCTCTGGGAAGAACTTTCTCCTCACCTGGAGCCTAAACCTCCCCTGGCACAGCTTGAGACTGTGTCCTCTTGTTCTGGTGTTGGTTGCCTGGGAGAAGAGACCAACCCCCTCCCAGCTACAACCTCCCTTCAGGTAGTTGTAGAGAGCAAGAAGGTCTCCCCTGAGCCTCCTCTTCTCCAGGCTAAGCAACCCCAGCTCCCTCAGCCTCTCCTCACAGGGCTGTGCTCCAGACCCCTCCCCAGCTTTGTTGCCCTTCTCTGGACACCTGCAAGAGTCTCAATGTCCTTCTTAAATTGAGGGGTCCAGAACTGGACACAGGACTCCAGGTGTGGCCTAACCAGTGCTGAGTACAGGGGCACAATGACTTCCCTGTTCCTGCTGGCCACGCTATTCCTGATGCAGGCCAGGTTGCCATTGGCCTTCTTGGCCACTTGGGCACACTGCTGGCTCATGTTCAGCCAGCTGTCAATCAGCACCCCCAGGTCCCTTTCTGTTTGGCCGCTCTCCAGCCACTCCAACCCCAGCCTGTAGCACTGCATTTGTAAAGCACATGATCACTCTCTGGTTCTGTAAGAGTGCTTGCAATGAAGAACTTTAGTTACCACATGCTTAATCTGTGTAATAAGCCTAACATTCCAATTAGCTCTAAAATTAAGTTCAGTGGCAGGGTTACTCCCATGAAGGCAGAGCAGATGCGTGTTCAGTGATCACTGAGCTCAGCAGATTGTTTGTGGGATTTACCCACCACAGAACTTGCCTGCTCTTCAGTGAGGCTAAACAATTCGTGGAGTCAAAAGTCACCCAAGGGCCCTGTCACCCCCAAACCCTGCAGAGGGACACATTCCACAAGCCCAGGTTGCTCAAGACCTCATCCAACCTGGTCTTGAACACCTCCAGGAGGGGCCATCCACAACCTCCCCGGGCAACCTGTTCCAGCGCCTCACCACCCTCACTGGAAAGAATTTCATCCTAATCTCCAGTCTAAATCTCCCCTCCTCAAACTTCAATCCATTCCCTCTCATCCTCTCACTACAAGCCCTTGTGGAAAAAAAAACCCACAACCTTTCCCCCTCTTTCCTGCAGCCCCTTTCAGGTTTTGGAAGGCTGCTCTGGAGGTCTCCTTGGAGCTTCGTCTTCTTCAAGGTGATCAGCCCAGGTTTTCAAAGCCTGCTGAAGTGCAAAAGTGGGACATCAGGTTTCTGTAGTGGCACAGGTGAGGGGTGAGGCACGTGGAGGGAGGCAAGAAGGCAGCAAAATTGCAAACATTCCGTAGACAACTTTTTGGGTTTTTTTCCCCCCTTTTTTCTTGTTTGTTGTTTTTGTGGTTTTTTGGTTTTTTTTTTTTCTTTCCCTGAAATACTGTATTTACACAAAATTGGAGAGAGTACAAATACTTTACTAAGAAGACAAAAACCATTGTAGTACATTCAATTTAAACACAGGCAGAACTAGAGATGCAAAACACAGAGGCCAAAAGGTACTTTGCATGGGGAAGGGAGGGAAGAACAAAAAAAGAAGAAACCCAACAAACCCCCCCCCCCAAAACAACATCAGAAAGGCCTCAGAGATCAAAAGCAGGAGATAAGAGAACATTGTGTTTGTCAAGCAGCAGCATCTTGCTTTGCCTTGCTCTTTGTGGAAGGTGGAAGATCCCTCTCCATGCGCTGACTGCTCAACGCCGCGTTAACAGAACGCTCGTGTGCAGAATCTTCAGCACGGGGCTAGGGCTGCAAACTGCAGGGGGAAAGGAGGTTTGTGGCTAATCATATGCTTGTGTGTTTAGTTTGAACCAGGAACAGCCTTCTCAGTGCTTCACAGGGTCAAGTCCATCGATACATAAAAAATAACTCTTCTTTACTCTCGTCTTGCTTTTTATTCCCCTCTGAAAATATACTTTAGAATTGCTTTAGTTCCCCACTCAAGCACTCAGTCAGAAAATAGTGTCATAGACAATTTTGATTCATATCTTATATAATCACACACACACAGAATCACACAGAATCAATAAGGTTGGGAAAGACCTCAAAGATCATCAAGTCCAACCTGTCACCCAACACCTCATGACTAAACCATGGCACCGAGTGCCACGTCCAATCCCTTCTTGAACACCTCCAGGGATGGTGACTCCACCACTTCCCTGGGCAGCACATTCCAATGGCTAACAACTCTCTCTGGGAAGAACTTTCTCCTCACCTGGAGCCTAAACCTCCCCTGGCACAGCTTGAGACTGTGTCCTCTTGTTCTGGTGTTGGTTGCCTGGGAGAAGAGACCAATCCCCTCCTGGTTACAACCTCCCTTCAGGAATACCCTTCAAAACAAATAATTCCCACTGGCACAGCTTGAGACTGTGTCCTCTTGTTCTGGTGCTGGTTGCCTGGGAGAAGAGACCAACCCCCACCTGGCTACAACCTCCCTTCAGGAATACCCTTCAAAATAAGTAATTCCCACTGGCACAGCTTGAGACTGTGTCCTCTTGTTCTGGTGCTGGTTGCCTGGGAGAAGAGACCAACCTCCACCTGGCTACAACCTCCCTTCAGGAATACCCTTCAAAAAAGAATTCCTACTTAATAGCCCCTCCCTCCCCCAAAGCCTGTTTAGGTTTAAAAATAAGGGAGGGGAAAAAAAAGAGAGAGAGGAGGAAAAAAAAAACCCATCTAATTCATTAATAAATAATAATAATAAAGCAGCTTTGTGTTTCTGGGCATTTGGCAGCAGGTCTGTGTAACAGCTGTCAGACATTTCTTGGTCTCAGTTAAAAATCACCAGGCTCATTGAGCAACACAAAAGAAAAGGTGGTACAACATTATGACAATCCACCAAATCTAGCCAAATGCATGAAGTATTTTACACATCACCTCTCCCCTTCCAAAGAATTCATCTGGTTTTAGCCTGCTCATTGCAAACAGGGAGCTTCTGAAATCACAGGTGTCAACCACAGTGGTGTCTGTCTCTTCTGCTAGCTGGCTGATTGATCCTTACTTTTTTTCCCTCTTTGTTTTTGTTTTCTGAACAAAAGCTTGTTTGGGGCAGGATCACTAGCTCAGAGATGGAACTGCAGTGCTACTGAATGAAATCCCACGTAAGTCTTTGTTGCTTTTGCTGCAATTATTGTAATCACATACCACTGAAGAGCTAACTAGTTAGGAACTCAGATATGTGGGCTTTGGTTATGCTTGATAGAATATTGGCATATCAAATGGATGTACCGCTTCCTACAGGCTATGTTACAATCATGATGCTTAGCAATAGATAATCAGAACCACAACCTCAGATTCAAAGTGCTGACTCACTTGAGGCACCAAGACAAGAAATCAAATCAATTCACATAATGTTAGAATGGTAGGGGTTGGAAGGGACCTCAAGGGATCATCCAGTCCAACCCACCCTGCCGGAGCAGGATCACCCGAGGCAGGTCACGCAGGAACACGTCCAGGAGGGCTTTGAATGTCTCCAGAGAAGGAGACTCCACAACCTCTCTGGGCAGCCTGCTCCAATTAAAAGACTTATTTGTAATGTTCAAAACTAACAGAGCAGATCCTGGGCTGCCAAGTTACACAGGCAGCACGGAGGGCTCTGAACCTCTCCTTCCGACCTGGCGATTCTTGTGGTCCCACAAGACACTGGAACACCACATCTGATGTGGAACACTCCCAAGACATATGAAGTCTTCAGATGTGAAACTTTAAAGGCTCTCTAAGCTTCTCTCTAAAGCCTCTGAAGGCTTTATTCAAACCCCTCAAGCCTACTTGCTCAGGATGAAGGCTTTGCCATACATTGTACTTGGCTGGAGACCAGGGAAGAGCCTTTCATGGAAGTCCACGATGAACTGCATGGCATTCATGCAGCATTCACCCCCCAGAGACACTGTCACCACTGTCAGCATGAGGGAAGAAGCAGCTTTCCAGCAGCAGCAAAGGCTTGTGTCACTTGCAGGAGAAGACTCTGCACGTTGTTAGTTTGTTCTGTGCAAGCAGTAATCGTTCTCAGTGTCCAGGGAGCTGTTGTAGCCCGAGGATGGGTACAGGTCCCTCCTCAGGATCCTGTTGACCATGTTGATCAGGACTTTCTTGTACTGCTGACGTAGAAGGGAGTAAACAAATGGATCTGATGCAGCCTTACTGTAGGTGAGGCACTTGCTTATAATTCCCCAGTAGTAATTTATGGTAACAAAAGGAAGGAGCTCTATCAACCTGTTAAACATTAAAGAGAAAAGGAAACGCTTGAGTGTTGCATTCACACCCAGTCCGGCGCTCGGCTCAAGCTTCATGAAACATTAAAGCAGCACTTATTTTTCCTACAGCATGTGGTCCCTGAAGTAGAGGAGCCCTGTTCTTACACCTTCCATTCAATAAAGGCAAAGGCCACTGGGAAACACGAATCAGTCCCTCTATGGAAAGAGGCAGAGAGTCTGTTTTCCATGCCAGTGCTCCCCTGCCTCAAAGAAAAGAAAGCGCTGCAGCTTCTTGCTCACTTGCTCAGTTTAAAGAGTTCTGCTGGTAAATGGCCAAAATCTCGGTGGCAAAATTGGCTACCCCTCTCCCATGGTAAGCTTGAGGCAGACAGTGGTGACCTGTGGCACCCAGGATCACTCAACATAGCTGCCCAAGTAGAGCTGTCTAGTGACAATTGAGATGTGTCAGCGCAAGCCCCCTTGACTGTTGTTTCTGGAAGCTGTGGGTCTCCTCCAGGTCCTGCATCCTATCTGCCCACCTATTATGCAACATCTCAATGACACTAGAAACTTGGTTCCAGGTCACTGAATCCACCTCCTCAGATACAGAACCTTCATTACAGCACTGCTGTGAATGCTCACCTATGCAAAGAGGACTGCTGATAGACCACTGTAGCATGAAGAACAACACAGAGGTGTCTCAGAGAGATCTGGGCGGCACCTGCAATCCCACAGTATGCTAACTGCACCTACTTACCTGTGACTGTTTCAGTGCACACTTGGCTAACTGCTGGTGCGGCCAAAGAAAACAAGGAGACAACACTTTTATCATCATTACAGGACCAGTCAGCTCTCTCCAGATCTGCACCTCCTGGCCTGTGTTTCATGGATGATTAGTGGCCTCAGCACCTCAGTCGAGATGGGTGCATTAATCATGGGGGGAGGAACTACAACAAACCTAAAGCTTTTCCCACAGAAATCAGAGCAAACCCTTAGAATCATAGAATTAATACGGTTGGAAAAGACCTCAAAGATCATCAAGTCCAACCTGTCACCCAACACCTCATGACTACTAAACCATGACACCAAGTGCCACATCCAATCCCCTCTTGAGCACCTCCAGGGATAGTGACTCCACCACCTCGCTGGGCAGCACATTCCAACAGCTAACAGCTCTCTCTGGGAAGAACTTTCTCCTCACCTCCAGCCTAAACATCCCCTGGGGCAGCTTGAGACTGTGTCCTCTCCTTCTGGTGCTGGTTGCCTGGGAGAAGAGACCAACCCCCACCTGGCTACAACCACCCTTCAGGTAGTTGTAGAGAGCAATAAGGTCTCCCCTGAGCCTCCTCTTCTCCAGACTAAACAACCCCAGCTCCCTCAGCCTCTCCTCACAGGGCTGTGCTCAAGGCCTCTCCCCAGCCTTGTTGCCCTCCTCTGGACACGTTCAAGAGTCTCAATGTCCTTCTTAAATTGAGGGGTCCAGAACTGGACACAGGACTCAAGGTGTGGCCTAACCAGTGCTGAGTACAGGGGCAGAATGACTTCCCTGCTCCTGTCGGCCTTCAGACTGTTTCAGCATACACCTGGCATACAGCTCACCTGCTGTGGGCAGACTCTCCAGGAAGGCAAAGGAACAGGGTGAGAAGTTCTGTTACCTGCACATTTTTATTCTTTTTTTGTAATGCCTCTTGCAGCAGCAAGAATATAGAACTTTGCTATAGTCATGCCTGAAGAGAAAAAAGCACCCTGAGACAAAATGGCCCTTTCCTGCAACCTTAACTATCACAGAATCATGGAATCAATAAGGTTGGAAAAGACCTCAAAGATCATCAAGTCCAACCTGTCACCTAACATCTCATGACTACTAAACCATGGCACCAAGTACCACATCCAGTCCCCTCTTGAACACCTCCACTGATGGTGACTCCACCACCTCCCTGGGCAGCACATTCCAATGGCCAATCTCTCTCTCTGGGAAGAACTTACTCCTCACCTCCAGCCTAAACTTCCCCTGGCGCAGTTTGAGAGTGTCAGGGCTGGAAGATCTAAGACCAGAAGCTTTCTGAAGGCTTGAACAACCCTCTGGCCTCTTTTCAAAGCGCAGCGCTCCCAACTTGCAGGGTGTTGACTTTTGAAGCCGTTCTAATCCCTCTGCACAGGAAAACCACCCTGCCACCACGGGGGCTGAACACTGCACCAAGCAGTTGAGCTGTGCCAGGAAAACTGCTCATTTGTGTGTGTAAAAGTGAAATCACTCCTATGGCGAGTGCACTTAAAAACCAGAAGACTTCTGTCTGAAGCTGCTGTGGAATAAAAAAAACATTCCAGTGGATTCAATCCAGAGAGAACAGGGAGAAGGAAGGAAGAAAGAAATGTACCCTAAATGACACTTGCTGCTGAAGTTTCTCCCACACTGTGTATCAGCCTAATACAAGCAATGTGCATTTGCTATTTCCAGGATTGATGCTTTTCTAGAGGCACTAAACAAGAAGAGTAAAGGCTCTTTCAGTCATGAAAACAGATGCATTACTGTGTGTTCCCTTGAATGCGTTATGGGCCCAAATATAATTGCACTGAAGCCAACAGAAGACAAATTACACAGAGTTTAGGAAGATAAAGAGCCTGGCCACATCAAGGCAGCCTTGGAACTCTCCATCTGAATGCAGTTTGGTATTGTTTCCTTGTTTTCAGTGCTGCTAAAAAAAATAAATATATATATCTCTAAAAAATGAGAAAAAAAAAAAGAAGTATGAAATTCATCTGTCAGCTCCCAGGGAGCAGATGAATCTGTTGTTAATGATCACAGCTGAATCTACTGCTAATGATCACAGATGAATCTCCTGCTAATGACCACAGTCTCATTCACATTTCTGGAATGAGCAGCGCACAGCACAGCCTGAGTCACCAGGCCAGAGAACAACAGGGAAGGTATCATTCACTTAGATATTGCTTCAGGGCCAGCCCCACAAGGCAGGGAGGAGTGGAGAAGTGGGCACGGCAGCAAGTCCTCCAACCTCACCTCCACCATCACCTGAACGCTCTCTTGCCTTTAGGGTAAAGAGCCTTTGAGGATGTCCTTCCCAGATACTTAGAATCATGGAATCATAGAATCAGTCAGGGCTGGAAGGGACCACAAGGATCATCTAGTTCCAACCACCCTGCCATGGGCAGGGACACTCTACACTAGATCAGCCTGGCCACAGCCTCGTCCAGCCTGGTCTTAAACACCTCCAGGGACGGGGCCTCAACCACCTCCCTGGATAACCCATTCCAGGGCTTCACCACTCTCATGGGGAAGAACTTCTTCCTCACATCTAGCCTGAATCTCCCTATTTCCAGCTTCATTCCATTCCCCCTAGTCCTATCACTACCTGATAGCCTGAGAAGTCCCTCCCCAGCCTTCCTGTAGGCCCCCTTCAGATACTGGAAGGCCACAATGAGGTCACCTGGGAGCCTTCTCTTCTCCAGACTGAACAGCCCCAACTCCTTCAGTCTGTCCTCATAGCTGTCACTGAACCAGTTCAGTCCGTGTGGTGGAGACAGAAGCTGTACCTTGACATACACATTGCATAGAATCACAGAATCATTTTGGTTGGAAAGGATCTCTGGGATCATCAAGCCCAAGTGTCAACCCAGCACCACCATGCCCATTGAACCATGTCCCAAATGCAATGTCCTCCTGTTCTTTGAACACCTCTAGGGGTGATGACTCCACCACCTTCCTGGGCAGCCTGTTCCAGTGCCTGAGCACTCTTGCAGTGAAGAAATTTTTCCTGATATCCAACCAATCCCTGGTGCAACTTGAGACCATTCTCCCTTGTTCTATCACTTGTTACTTGGGAGAAGAGACCAACCCCCACCTCACTCCAACCCCCACCTCACTCCAACCTCCTTTCAGGTAGTTTTAACGAGGGAGAAGGTCTCCCTTTAGCTTCCTCTTCCCCAGACTAAACAACCCCAGTTTCCTCAGGCAGTTTACACAAACCAACCCTCACTCTTCTCCCTAGTGCCAGTTGCTCACACAGAGAAAATGCTCCATCTCACACTTGCCAAATGCAAGGTCTGAAGAAGGAAGCCACTTCTATTTTAGCAAGTTGTGAGGAATATCTCCACCCTGAAAGCTGTGGCAGTGCTGGGATTTGCTGAGCTCGGTGATGTTTAGATGGAAAGAAGATGGCAAAACCCACTTTGCTTAATTATATCTGGATTAGGGCAAAAGAGAATAGAAAATGACTCTCAATGTACTGAAGAGTGGTCAATTAACCTTTTAGCTCTGTGATGTAATGTTAATATTTGTAATGATCCTTTTGACTGCAGGGAGAAACTGAAAAAGGCAGATATCTAGGCAGCCAGCCAGGAAGTCTTTTCAATGTATAAATGCCAACTAATACTAAAGGTCAAAAAAACACTGTCATTTTTGTGCACTGGCCTAAACCTCTCCCCCTACCTAAGGAAAGGACAATGCTAATGCTCATAAACAGCCTATACAGATGTGGCTGTGTAGGGTCAGTGCACTAAAGCTGTCTGGCTTGTGTAAGCAGACCTCATCAGCTTGATATCAGTCTTGGGGAAGCCCTGCCCGAGGTGGTTCTGCAGACAAGTGCCCCTTTCCCAACACATGTTTGTGCTCTTCAAGGGTGCCTTGATCACACTCTGAAGCGGGAAGTGTTTTAAAGGCATTTGTGGAAGACGTAGCCTGGTTTAGCTTAGAGATGAAAGGCTGAATCCTGAGGTGCTGTGATTCAGTGGAGTTACTCTGCCTTCCAGCTCAGCCATTTATTCAAGGTTTAAAAATAATAACCATATGCTGTTTAAAGACTAGCAAGTAAGGAAGGAGAATGCTGCCTGACTACTTCAAAAGGTGCAAACCACCGGCAGTGGATGGCAATAATCCTGACCAGCTGAGGAGCATGGTGCTTCCTACACATTTTATAAGTCCTGGGAGGTAACTCTTCCACTTCATCACAAAGCCATCCTGCACCCTTTGCAATATATTTCCAGACATTAATGCTCCCAGACACAAATCTTTTCTGACAAATTATCAGCCTGGATTAATTTAAATTGTGTCACCTCAGCTTCCAACAGCAGCAAGCTTGGCCTTATGCCTTCAAACCAAACCAAACCAAACCACAACAAAACAACACAAAGCACAAGAAGCCTGAGCTCATCAGGAAAAGCTGTCTGCTTTCCTCTCTGCTGCTCAAGTTGTGCTAATAAGGAAGGGTGGCATGTCTTTTAAACTGCTTTCATCTCCCACTGGCATGTAATTAATTCCTGGTGCTTGTCCTAAAAGCCTTTTGCACTTGGCAGTGGCACCCAGACCTGGCTGCAATGAAGGAGGGAGAGCCAGGCACTGTTTGGGTCAGGGTGTGATTGAGTGGCTGTGTGTGCTCTGCCCCTCAGAATCAGCCCCAGGTCTTCATCAGACTCTGGCATCCCCAAGTGAGCTGTAGCCCCCTGCCTTCCTCGCTGGGCACCTGTGCATCGTGGGACAGACCAGGCTGGGAAAGTCCCTTACCCTTACCACAAAGGAAGATACTGACCTGGTGATAATGTAAGGACCAAAACAGATCACGAAGGACCCTATAAAAATGCTGATTTTCTTGGTTGCCCGCTGCCGCCTCCTCTTCTGCTCGTTCAGACAGCGCTGCTTCACACTGCCAGGGGAGAAGAGCAGCCCATGGGTTAAGGCAAGAAGCCAGGAGGTGACATACGAGCCCAGGGAAGAGGGGAAGGACTCACTCTCAACCTGAGAGTCCCTGCCCCAAGAGAGAGCACAGGATGGCCCTGGTCTTGGACTGGGGCAGTATCCAGAGGAGGACAGCCCCAACCCCACCAAGCCAGCCTGGGGACAATCTCAGTCACCAAAGCAGCAGCCTCCGGTTAAAGGGAGCTTGGCCAAATGAGAGCACCTGGCAAGCGGAGCTAGCATTTAAATAAAGCAGGCTACAAATGCACAGGGCACCTGGCACTAAGAGCAGTGTCTGAAACTAGAGGCAGAAGCACTCAGCATGTGGCTGGGACAGGCAGGAGAGCAGAAAAGGTTGGTGGGGGAGGCAGGACATCCTCCCTGGCTGGGGTACCTACCGCCTGCATCGCGGGGCTGTGAACACGAACACGCACACACGCATTACCTGGGGTGGATATCCACCAGCAAAACCAGAGTCTGCATGGTAATAATGTCTATCCTCTTGCAGTGGAACCTGGCAACTTTCAACACCTTTAAATAGGTGAAGCACAAGATCACCAGCGACAGCATGAAACTGGTGGAGTGAAAGACGATGGTGAACACCGTAAACCTTCTCCGCTCCGTCTCTTCCTTCAGGTGCAAGGTGCAAGAGGCATAAACGCTGCTGTAATCTACCCACGAGTAAAACAAAGATACCAAGGGGAAGGTGAGGGAGTGGAGCCACGAGTAGCCCATCAGTATCACGGCGTCCTTGTACCGCATCTTGCTGGTGTAGCTCAAGGGGAACACCACGGCAATCCACTTATCGATGCTGAGCGCTGCCATGCTCAGCATCGTGTTGGAAGTCAGGAAAGTTTCCAGGAAACCCACCGCTTTGCAGACGCAGCCCCCGAGGGGCTGCTGGTTCCTCAGGATCCCCAGCAAGGTAAAAGGCATGTTGAGGACGGTGAGGAGCAGGTTGCAGAAGGATAAGTTCACCAGGAAAACCCCGGCCACCTGCTTGCGGATCTCCGTGCTGTAGATGAAGCATAGCAGCACCAGGAGGTTGGAGAGCAGAGAGACAACCAGCACCAGCACGAGCAGCAGCGCCAGCAGCACGCCTGCCAAGTCCATCTCTCAGCGGGTCGCCTGGAGCTGGCGAGGGCAGGAGAAAGGGCGCATCCGAGCCGACACCGCAGCCTCGCCTGCCGCCCCCGCAGCCGTCCGCGCATGTTGCCGGGGAGCAAAGGCCGGAGAAGCGGGGAGCAGAGCCGGGGGCCAGCGAGGTGCAGGGAGAGGAGCAGGGGGCGGGGTGCAGAGCCGGGAGAGAAGGTTGCGGGAAGCGGGACAGAGCGGCCGGCAGCGGCAGAGGGGAGAGGACCCCGGGGTTAGCGAGGATAGGGGTCCCTGATAGCCGTAACAGGGGGCGAGGGAGCGAGGTCCCGAAGAAGTGGGGCTGGCAGGAGAAGTGGGGCTGAAGTCGAGGGTAGGGGGGCAAGGGCAGCCGGCAACGGGGTAGCAATCTGGAATCGGAGCCGGAGCTAGCGGGTCCGGGGAGCCCCGGGGACCGGGGCCAGGGATAGCGGATCCAGCGTTAGCGGAGCTAGGGGTAGAGAGGTGCGGGACTAGAGAGGAAGGAGGGTAGGGAGGTCCGAGGGTAGTGGGTCCGGCGGGTAGAGAGGCCTGGGGCGTCTGTGCCGGGGTCGGTCGGGCCCGGCGTTGCGCGGGGGCCGGCGCTCGCTGCACGCTGTCCGCGGTGCTGAAGCGGGCGCTGCCCCGACGGCCGCGCAGCCAGCCCGCTCTTCAGACCGGACTCGTCGGCCTCTCCCGCTTCGGAGCACCCTCCATGTCCCACCGCGGCTGCCCCCGCTCCGCACCGGCCTCCCTCAGGCACTGAGCATCTTCCCCCCGTGCCCAGCCCCTGAAATACTCCAGCCGCGGTGCCTCCCGCAGCGACTCATGCGCAGACGAGTGGCTGCGAGGCACAGGCTCAGCCGGGGATCCAGGAGTCGGTCTGAGGCGCTCCCGGACCGCAGGCGACAGCAACGGGAAGCCCCAACTTTCCGCTAATACGCAGCTCAGGCACGATCAGACCCGGCGACGAGCTGCTGATAGTGCCAGCCCTGAGCTGTGTGCACAGCGAGGCCCCCGGCTGCATCCAGCAATCCTGGAAGCTGTCAAAAAGCAGGAGGCTGTGCTCCTCGAAGGGAGCCTCCCTCCCTCTGAGGCATTACTTGCCCTTTTCCCCACAATTACAGAATCAGAAACTCATTACAATTGGAAATGACCTCCACGAAGATCAAGTCCAGCTGTTAGCCAAACTCTGCCAAGTCCACCTCTAAGCCATGTCCTTACCTGCCACATCATAGAATCACTTCTGTTGGAAAAGACCTTTAAAATCAAGTCCAACCATTCTCTAACTCTGCCAAGGCTGGTGCTAAACCATGTCACTCAGCACCATATCTTTGCCTCTTTTCAACACCTCCAGGGATGGGGATTCAACCATCTCCCTGGAGAGCCTATAGTGCTTAGAAGAGCTATGGTTGCTCTTTGGGTATTCACATTGTCCCCACAGGCCAGCAATGAGGGAAGTTGCTTGGTTAGAGACGGACCACTTGGACTCACACTTTTAACACAGCACCTGGCTGAACAAGTGTTCATATTAGAGTGGTGTTGGCACATTCTGTAGAAAACTAAAGCCTTTCTCTTAACATTTACAATGTGATAGTGAAAAAGTTTGGGGTTTGTGTTTTTTTTGGGTTTTGGTGGGGTTTTTTTCCAGTTTTCACAATGTGGCAAAAGCTGTAAAGACAGACATCAAAGAGGTCAGAACTCCTTTCTCTGCACCTGTCAGAAAAGTGGATCTCACAGCTGCATCTCAAAGATGCCATAAATCATCTCTTTTTCTGGAAAGGGAAGGGAAGGGAAGGGAAGGGAAGGAAGGGAAGGGAAGGGAAGGGAAGGGAAGGGAAGGGAAGGGAAGGGAAGGGAAGGGAAGGGAAGGAAGGAAGGAAGGGAAGGGAAGGAAGGGAAGGGAAGGAAGGAAGGGAAGGGAAGGGAAGGGAAGGGAAGGGAAGGGAAGGGAAGGGAAGGGAAGGGAAGGGAAGGGAAGGTTTGGGAAGGGAAGGGGAAGGTTTGGGAAGGAAGGGAAGGTTTGGGAAGGAAGGGAAGGTTTGGGAAGGGAAGGGAAGGGAAGGTTTGGGAAGGGAAGGGAAGGGAAGGTTAGGTTTGGGAAGGGAAGGTTTGGGAAGGTTTGGGAAGGTTTGGGAAGGTTTGGGAAGGTTTGGTTTGGGAAGGGAAGGGAAGGGAAGGGAAGGAAGGGAAGGGAAGGGAAGGAAGGAAGGGAAGGGAAGGGAAGGGAAGGGAAGGGAAGGTTTGGGAAGGAAGGGAAGGAAGGGAAGGGAAGGGAAGGAAGGGAAGGGAAGGGAAGGAAGGGAAGGGAAGGGAAGGGGAAGGAAGGGAAGGAAAGGAAGGGAAGGGAAGGGAAGGGAAGGAAGGAAAGGAAGGGAAGGAAGGAAGGAAGGGAAGGGAAGGTTTGGGGAAGGGAAGGGAAGGTTTGGGAAGGTTTGGGAAGGGAAGGGAAGGGAAGGTTTGGGAAGGGAAGGGAAGGGAAGGTTTGGGAAGGGAAGGGAAGGGAAGGTTTGGGAAGGAAGGGAAGGTTTGGGAAGGGAAGGGAAGGGAAGGGAAGGGAAGGGAAGGAAGGGAAGGAAGGGAAGGGAAGGGAAGGGAAGGAAGGAAGGAAGGAAGGGAAGGAAAGGGAAGGGAAGGGAAGGGAAGGAAGGAAGGAAGGGAAGGGAAGGGAAGGGAAGGGAAGGGAAGGGAAGGTTTGGGAAGGGAAGGAAGGAAGGAAGGGAAGGAAGGCAAGGGGAAAGGCAAAGGGCAAGGCAAGGAGCAAGGCAAGGGAAGACAAGGGGCAAGGCAAGGGGAAAGGCAAGGGGCAAGGCAAGGGGAAAGGCAAGGGGCAAGGCAAGGCAAGGGAAAAGGCAAGGGGCAAGGCAGGGCAAGGGGCGAGGCAAGGGGCGGGGCGAGGCAAGGGGCAAGGCAAGGCAAGGGGCAAGGCAAGGGGCAAGGCAAGGGGCAAGGCAAGGCAAGGGGCAAGGCAAGGGGCAAGGCAAGAGGCAAGGCAAGGGGCAGGGCAAGGCAAGGGGAAAGGAAAGGCAAGGGGCAAGGCAAGGGGCAGGGCAAGGCAAGGGGCAAGGCAAGGGGCAAGGCAAGGCAAGGCAAGGGGAAAGGCAAGGCAAGGGGAAAGGCAAGGCAAGGGGAAAGGCAAGGGGAAAGGCAAGGGGAAAGGCAAGGGGAAAAGAAAGGAGAAAAGAAAGGGGAAAGGAAAGGGAAAGGGAAAGAAAAAAAAAGAAGAAGAGGAGAGAGAAAAGGAGTGAGAAAAGGAGAGAAGAGAAAGGAAATCAAGGGGGGAAAGGAAAAAATACAAAAGAAAAAGAGTAAGTTTCGGTGCATCAAAACACTGGTATGGAAAAAAGCTGCCACATCTAATCACTGTCACATTTTACACTTCATTGCCAGAGCTGACCTGAAGAAAAAGGAGAAGAAAAGGTAGCTTCCCCGCTACCCAAAATGACCATGAATATCCTAAGGAAATGCTGCATTGTGCACATTGTCCCAACAACGTAGCCTTGTCACGCAAGCGTGACCACTGTGTGAATAGCTGCACACAAAACTGCTTGAAAGAGCCTGAAGGCAATGGTTGCTTGCTTGGTTGTTTTTTTTCTTTCCAACCCAACAGCAGTGGTAAGTTTTGAATCAGTTACATGTCTTAAGGAAAGAGCAAAGCAACAAGACATGAGATGTGTTATTTGGAAAGGAACCAGCATCCGTCAGGATGGAAAGCAAATGAGTGGTTCCTTTGATCAGAAAGCTGTCACTGCCAAAGATAAAAAGAGCAGATACAGTTGACAGGGCTTACACTTGGCAAAGAAAATCCAATACTTATCTGTGTAAGCAGCTGAAAACAAGTCTGTACAATCATGGCAACACCGAGTCCTCTCAGAGTCCAGTCCTTGCACTTGTAACATCAGGGAACCACCAAACACTACAAAGAAGGTTGGAAAGAGCTGAACTGTTGTGGGAGAAGCTGGCTCTATCCATGCAGAGCAGAAGTTCTGCATTTACTCCCTCTCCTGTGGCAGCAATTCCTTGAGTCCCTACTAGTCAGAATGCACCTAAGACCTGTCTTTCATTTAATAACATCCCAAGGTTATGGAGCTTTTCTGTTGGCCATCTGGGATTAGAGGCTGGCTATAGAGCGATACCAGGTGGAGTAGATGTTGTTTTATATCATCAGAGAGACAACTTAGACGTGCTGTTCTCTTACTGTGAGAGCTGCTTGAGAAGATATTTCCCATTGGATCCAGACAGAAAACAGTTTTCTCTCTCTCTTCTAAACACACACACACACACAATTTTGCCATACAAGCTTTTCAAGTGAGGAACAAACTGTTTCTCAAAACTAATGGAGAAAGAAGACATCAAAATAAGACAAGGAAACAAACAAACAAATGGTGACAAGCAGCAGAAAGCCAAGGGGGGAAAAATCATTCTGCTTTTCACACATGGTGGTATGGTCCTCTGCAACAAGTTCTGTGTTCACTGCAAGAAAGGCATTGAGTTGCTGGAGCGTGTCCAAAGAAAGGCAACAAAGCTGGTGAAAGGCCTGGAGATCAGGGCTGGTGAGGAGCAGCTGAGGGAACTGGGGTTTAGTTTGGAGGAGAGGAAGCTGAGGGCACCTCATTGCTCTCTACAACTTCCTGACAGGAGGTTGGAACCAGGCGGGTGTTGGTCTCTTCTCACTAGTAGCAGGTGCTAGGATAAGAGGAAATGGCCTCAAGTTGCACCAGGAGAGGTTTAGAGTGGATATGAAGGAAAACATCCTCACTGAAAGAGTGGTCAGGCATTGGAACAGGCTGCCCAGAGAGATGGTGGAGTCATTGGGTGTGGAAGTGTTCAAGAAAAGTGTGGACATGGCATTTTGGGACATGGTTTAATGGCCATAATGGTCTTAGGTTGATGGTTGGACTTGATGATCTTAGAGGGCTTTTCAAACTGGAATCTGTGATTCTGTGATAATATCCTCAGCTCAATGGATCCAGCAGGGATGATATTGTTAGGTTTCCCCTCTTTGTTTTCAGTAGACCTTTGTCAATGTGACAAGTTAAGCATATGCAGAGCTTCCTGTGGAATCTGGGTCCCCTGCTGACCTTTACCCTTTGACAGACAGCAACCCATAACACTTCACACCAGCCACCTTCCAGTCTGATGTTCAAATGCTGATTTACAGCTTATGTAGCTGAAAACAGTCACCTGTGTGAGGCCAAAAGGCTTGAACCCGTCACTGCAGGAGCACACACCTGCCACCTGAGCCCTTGAAAACACCACCCTCTCATGCTGCCTTGCTTGCATGCAAGCAGACATATGTAAAGCACTGCAAATGCTCACAGCGGTCGTACTAAATATAGAAACATAGAATGGTTTGGGTTGGAGAGGGCTCCAAAGATCACCCAGTTCCAACCCCCTGTCATGGGCAGGGACAATTCCCACTAGACCAGGTTCCTCAAGGCCTCATCCAGTCTGGTGTCTTCAGGGAGATGGCATCCACATCCTCTGAGGGCAACCTATTCCAGTGCCTCACCACCCTCACTGTAAAGAATTCCTTCCTAATCTCCAATCTAAATCTCTCCTCTTCCAACTCAAAGTCATTGCCCTCACTCCTATCACTACAACCTCTTGTAAAATGTCCTTCCCCATCTTTTTTGTAGGCTCCCTTCAGGTACTGGAAGGCCACACTATAAGGTCTGTATTTTCCCAGTCAAGGTCTTACAGCATTTACTTTCATAACCAAGGCTGCTGCCCTGGTTGAAAATGGGGACTATGGAGACTGCTGCAACACAAATAAGCAAAAAAAAACCAAACCCAACCCCAAAACCCCAAGGTGCTTGCCATTAATTATCCTTTAATAGACATAGACTATTCAGTTAGCACAGATTAGATAAGCACTTGATACTTTCATTCTACTAGCTGCATCATTCATTAAATCCACACACTCATCTGAACAAAATATTGACCACAACTTATTGGATGCAATGGTTAATGGACTGCATTCACTGGGAAGGAATAGGAGATGATTCAAATTCCCTTCGAGTTTCACTCCAGGAGAGATGTGTCATGCAAATTTCAATGTAGATCACAACTGAGCATAATTCAGTTCTAATCAATGTATTCTGCCATGGCTAGGAACACATTTAATTTGCTTCTAATTTTAAGGAAGGGCCATGAAAGAAGGAGATCTGAAACAAATTATGCCAGATAATTTGCAAGTACAGAGGAAAGCAAGCCCTTCCCCCAGATCCTCTTATGGGTGGTGAAGAGAGGGAAATGAAATTACATTAACCAGTGTGTGTGGGGAGGGGGGATGGAATGACTCATGGAACTGATATTAAGAGCAAAGCTTTTCCCTTCTAGACCACTTGCTAAAAAGTGACCCATTTCAGAAGTAAACAAGCATGGTTAATACTCATGAGGTGCTTCAGTAAACAGCTCTGGTACTCCTAGTTCCCAAAAAGCACCTGAAGTATCTTCTCACCACCAGGATGGCAGTGGCTGTATTATTGTTGTCTCATTAGTTAATGAAGCTTTAGTGAAGCTAGAGTACCTCGGGTCAGCCAGACACCGCAGCAACACAGGGCTTCTTTTCACCCCCTCAGTAGTTGTTATTCTCTCTCTCTTTTCAGACTCCTGCTTTATGATGATCTGTCACACCTTGAGTACTGGGTTCAGTTTTGGGGCTTTCACTACGAACAAGACGCTGAGGTCCTGGAATGAGTCCGGAGAAGGGCAACAAAGCTGCTGAAGGCTCTGGGCAGCAGGTCTGGGGAGGAGCAGCTGAAGGAACTGAGCTTGTTCAGTGTGGAGAAAAGGAGGCTGAGGGGAGACCTTCTTGCTCTCTACAACTCCCTGAAAGGAATTTGGAGTGAATAGAGAATCCATAGACAGAATACAAAATTAACCAGGTTGGAAAAGACCTTCTGAGATCACCGAGTCCAACACCATCTAATCAACTAAACCATGGCACCAAGTGCCTCATCCAGTCTCTTTTTAAACACCTCCAGTGATGGTGACTCCACCACCTCCCTGGGCAGCACATTCCAAGGGCCAATCTCTCTCTCTGTGAAGCATTTCTTCCTAACATCCAGCCTAAACCTCCCCTGGCACAGCTTGAGGTTGTGTCCTCTGAGGTGAGCCTTGGCCTCTTCCCTGTAGAAAGAAGTGCTAAGACGAGAGGAAATGGTTTCAAGCTGCACCAGGGGAAGTTTAGGTTGGATATTAGAAGAAACTTCTTTACTGAAAGGGTTCTCAATGACAGGAACAGGCTCCCCAGGGAGCTCCCATGGCAGAATTTCAGTGTCCATATTAGCTACCTGGGAAATAGCTTTGTCATAAAGATCTGCCTGAAATGGATTAAAGCCAAGCTGAAAGGTCTACACATTCCTCCTGTGGACCCTGCTTTGCAGTGAGAAGAAAAAAAAAATGGGAAGGGAAGGTCAAAAGAAACAGGAAGCTGAGGAAGGAAATTGCTTCAACACTGCTCAGAAAATAAGCTTGCAGATGTATTAGAACTACACACTTGTAACAGCCAGCTCAGGCAAACTAGACATATTGCTGCAGTCAACCAAAACTGATCACAAAATCATTCAAGCAAAAAATATTTGCTGTTGGAGGACAGAGATAAGATTTGAAGATCAAGGTAAAATACTGCAACAATAACTGGTGAGACCACACCTTGAATCCTGGGTTCAGTTTTAGGGTCCTCACTACAAGAAAGACTGAGCTGCTGGAATTTGTCCAAAGAAGGGAAAGAAACCTGCAAAAGGGTCTGGAGAACAGATCTGGTGAGGAGCAGCTGAGGGAACTGGGGCTGTTCAGCCTGGAGAAAAGGAAGCTGAGGGGAGACCTCATTGCTCTCTACAGCTCCCTGAAAGGAGCTTGGAGCAAGGTGTGGTTTGGTCTCTTCTCCCAAGTAATAAACTATAAAATGAGAGGAGATGGCCTCAAGTTGCTCCAGGAGAGGTTCAGTTTGGACAGCAGGAAAAATGCCTTCACTGAAAGCATTGCCAGGTATCAGAAGAGGCTGCCCAGGGAAGTGGAGGAGTCACCAACCCTGGAGGAATGTAAGAGATGTACAGATGTGGCGCTGAGGGACATGGTCTAGTGGTGACTTGGCAGTGTTGGGTCAGAGAGTTGGACTCTTAAGGGATTCTTTTCCAACCCAAATGATTCTATCATTCTATTCTTGATGTTTCTTAATGGAAATGGAACCTCACAGGTACTGGGGAATGAAAAGGAAACAGCAACTTGTTCACAGAATTCAAACCAGCTTCAGCTGAGATGAAATCCTTAAACTGGGTATATATGAAGAGACATCAATGCTTCCTCCTTCTCCCACCACTTCTTCCTCTTTCACAACATGAGGCAGCAGGCAGAACCAGAATTCTGGATTACAACATTCAACCTTGGAACAAACCTGCCTGGATTATTATGATGATGATTATTATTACTGCTATTATTTTTCCTAGAGTATGAGGAAATATGTGAGTGCAAAAACTCTGCCACCCTGCTGAGCAGCCAAATGCATTGATTCCAGCAAAGTTGGGGTCAGGAGGTAAACAAACAGTGCCAAACTTTCACACCCAGCAGCTTTACAGCTGGAATGCAGAGCTGAAATATTAATGGAGGAACGCTGGGCCCTCAGGCAAGTGGCACAGGAACCTGAGCCTCTGTCTTCCACAGCTCAGTGTCAAGTTCTTCTTTGTGGCACTTACAAGGAGCCACATGGAAAAGGCAAGGGATGATGGGGACAAGTTACCACTGGGGAGATTGCCACTGGAATCCAGGAGAAAATGTTTCCCCATGAGAACAGTCAAACACTGGGATCATCTCCCAAGGGAAGCAGTGAATATCCTTCCATGGCACAGTTTTAAGACTCAGCTTAACAGGGTACCGTGCCAGCTCATTTCAACTACACCTTTATGCAGAATGGTTGGACCAGATGATCCTTGGGATCCCTTCCAGCCTGGCATTCTGTGAAAATACCTGGACTGTGCAGGTCTTCCCTCAGGCTACTTCTACATTCTGGCCTGTATCGGGAACAGTGTGGCCAGCAGGAGCAGGGAGGTCATTCTGCCCTGTTCTCAGCACTGGTTAGGCCACACCTTGAGTCCTGTGTCCAGTTCTGGGCTCCTCAGTTTAGGAAAGATGTTGAGTTGGTGGAAGGTGTCCAGAGAAGGGCAACAAAGCTGGGGAGGGGTTTGAAGCACTGCCCTATGAAGAGAGGCTGAGGGAGCTGGGGTTGTTTAGCCTGGAGGAGGCTCAGGGGAGACCTCATTGCTCTCAACAACTACCTGAAGGGAGGTTGTAGCCAGGTGGGGGTTGGTCTCTTCTCACAGGTGGCCAGCACCAGAACAAGAGGACACAGTCTCAAGTTGTGCCAGGGGAGGTTTAGGCTGGATGTTAGGAAGAAGTTCTTCCCAAAAAGAGAGATTGCCCATTGGAATGTGCTGCCCAGGGAGGTGGTGGAGTCATCATCACTGGAGGTGTTGAGGAAGAGACTGGATGGGGTGCTTGGTGCCATGGTTTAGTTGATGAGATGGTGTTGGGTGATAGGTTGGACTCAATGATCTCAAAGGTCTTTTCCAACCTGGTTAATTCTATCCTATTGCATTCTACAGCAGAGTTGTTCTTGATATAATGGAATATTCAGGCCATGACCAAGGGTTTTCCATTTTATAAAGGTACAAATCTTCTGCAGTCTTGAGAAAAAAAAGAAAATAGTTAGGAGATTTCTGCTGAATCCTAGCAAGAACACATGCAGTCTCCTACCATTTCTATCTATTTTGTCCACTTCTTGAGGCTTTGGTGTGTCTATAGATTCTCACCTGACAGGACTAAAGCTTTAAGTACATTTTTCTTGTTCTTTTTCCACGGTGCCTCACACCAGCAGTGCTGTACTACACCAGCTTGTTATAAAACTTATCAAAGCTGCAGGCCTGGGGATGAAATTCCCAGGAGTCTATTGCTGGCATTTTCAACAAATGTGGCAATGTTTAAAGCTTCTAGGGGCCAGCAAACAGTAAATGGCACTTTTTTTTCTCCTCCAGATACTGCTGAGGCAATTTATTTACTGCTGGAGCAAAGTTCCAGGAGCCAGCCTATGAAAAACACCAGTGTGAATTCTTCCACTGTACTGGAGAAATTCTCCTTTTCCTGTCCTGTGTGCTCCATTCCCACCCCCATCTTACACAGATGGTTCGATTCTGCTTCCCCTGAGTCAGAGCAAACCCAATGAAAGTCCCTTAAAGCTGCCAAGGAAAACCAACATGGTGGGAATGAAAGCAAACAAGCTGGGTTCTGCACATTGGCCACAGCAACCCCATGCAGTGCTACAGGCTGGGGTCAGAGTGGCTGGATAGCAGCCAGGCAGAAAGGGACCTGGGGGTACTGGTCAATGGTAGGCTGAACATGAGCCTGCAGTGTGCCCAGGTGGCCAAGAGGGCCAATGGCATCCTGGCCTGCATCGGGAACAGTGTGGCCAGCAGGAGCAGGGAGGTCATTGTGCCCCTGTACACTGCACTGGTTAGGCCACACCTTGAGTCTTGTGTCCAGTTCTGGGCCCCACAGTTTAGGAAGGATGTTGAGCTGGTGGAACATGTCCAGAGAAGGGCAACAAAGCAGGGGAAAGGGTTTGGAGCACAGCCCTGTGAGGAGAGGCTGAGGGAGCTGGGGTTGCTTAGCCTGGAGAAGAAGAGGCTCAGGGGAGACCATATTGCTCTCTACAACTCCCTCAAGGGAGGTTGTAGCCGGGTGGGAGCTCGTCTTTTCTCCCAGGCAAGCAGCAACAGAACAAGAGGACAGATTCTCAAGCTGTTCCAGGGGAGGTTTAGGCTGAAGGTCAGGAAGGAATTCTACACAGAGACAGTGATTGCCCATTGGAATGTGCTGCCCAGGGAGGTGGTGGAGTCACCAAAAATGGAGGTGTTTAGGAGAAGACTTGATGGGGTGCTTGGTTGCATGGTTTAGTTGATTAGATGGTGTTGGATGGTAGGTTGAACTCAATGATCTCGAAGATCTATTCTACTCTGGTCTGGTCTGGTCTGGTCTGGTCTATTCTATTCTATTCTATTCTATTCTATTCTATTCTATTCTATTCTATTCTATTCTGCTGTAGAACCAGCTTCTGCAAAGGGAGGCATTTCAGTTGCAGCTGTTTATTAAGCAAAATGCTTTCAGCCTGGGGTTTTAGAGGTTTGTTTTGATGGGTGTTGGTCTCGTCTCCCCACAATCAAGTGACAGGACAAGAGGAAATGGCCTCAAAGTTGTGCCAGGAGAGGTTTATGTTGAATATTAGGAACATTTTCTTTGCCTGCAAGAGTGGTCAGGCATTGGAACAGGCTGCACGGGGGGTGGGGGGTGGAGTCACCATCCCTGGAGGTGTTCAACAAATGTGTAGGCATGGCACTTCAGACATGGTTTAACGGCTGTGGTGGTGGTGGTGTGTTCAGGGTTGGAGTCAATGATCTTAGAGGTCTTTTCCAATCAAAACAATTCTATGATTCTATAAACTCATCAAGAAAAACAAACTTAACCCCACCTTGTATGGTGGAAGCTCTGGTCTGATGGAGACTGCTGCTGAGGGACAGAGACACTCAGAGCCAGCTTGCCCTTTTGAGGGCTATAGAGAAGGAGTGCACGCACACAGCCCAGAGCTCATTCTTAAGCTGTTTGCTCAGGAGCAGTTTAAACAGACACCGAATCAAAGGAACAGAGGCAGCTGGACTTGCAGGATGGACAAGTCACTGGGGATTGAACTCAGACATGACCAGAACAGCCACAGTGGAGAAATTGCTCTGGCGTTAGGTCACAGCGCCTCTCAGCTCTGAAAATTCCCTCCTGTGGGATGGATGTGTCGCATAACTCATCCCTTGAAGATGTGCAGCAGACCAGTCCCCATAACTCAAGACAACAGCCCAGTGTTGTAGAGAGCTGCTCCTGATGCCACTGCCCCCATTCCACAACCTTCAAGTGTTAATCTTCCTGTGGCAGGCTCTTGCTTGGATCCCTTGAGCAATAGTTTGCCTTTCCCTAAGCCATCACTGCAGAGAGGTTTCTTCACACCCCCGCTAACAGGTACAGCTTCTGCTGCTGAAGGTAATCAACTGGCACCATCTGCTTCGAGGAATAAATAGCAGGATATTTTCTCCAGCAATTCTGTAATATCTAGGTACTGTCCTCCCATCACACCCATCCCTTTTCCCCTGCCTACCCACCCATCCACCCACCCCTGCATCCATCTGCAGGAACATGTTCTTGCAGGGGAAAAAAAAATCCACCACCCAACATTCTGGCTCAGAAGCAGCTTCAGCCTAAGCACTGGAACTGGCAGGTAATGAATAGGGCTGCACTCTGCTCCTTTCATAAAAGCCCTCTCTGGGGCTGAGGCATTTTAATGTGAGCACAGGTTACTCTGCATGCACAGTGATCTTGGAGGCTCTATTCTCATGCACCTTTCACACCCTAACAACCAAAAAAAAAGTCCCCCCCCACCCCCCTTTCATTAGGGGAAAGAAAGAAAGAAACAAAGAAAGAAAGAAAGAAAGAAAGAAAGCAAAGCAAGGAACTGCCAGGCCAAAATTGACACTGTACAATACAAACTGTGCACTGCCATGGCAGGGGTTCCCTCAGCAAGTGATGTTGCTTAGGAACAACAATAACATGCAGCCCCAAATCATCCCCTACAATTATGCAGGCAGAGAGACTCAGTCTCCCACCAAAAGCATGGAAGTGAAGTTTCATCACACTTCTCCACGGGTCTCACTCTTGCCCATACCTGGGATGGACTTTAGAATCATAGAACTGTTAGGGTTGGAAGGCACCTCGAGGATCATGCAGATCCAACCCCTCTGCCATAGCCAGGGACACCTCACACTACAGCAGGTTGCTCACAGCCACACCCAGCCTGGCCTTAAAAGCCTCCAGGGATGAGGCTTCCACCACCTCCCTGGGCAACCTGTGCCAATGTCTCACCACCCTCATGGGGAAGAACTTCCTCCTAACATCCAATCTGAATCTACCCATTTCTATCTTTGTTCCATTCCCCCATGTCCTATAACTCCCTGACACCCTAAAAGTCTCTCCCCAGCTTTCTTGTAGGCCCTCTTCAGATACTAGGCAGCCAAAATAAGGTCTTCTGGGAGCCTTCTCTTCTCCAGGCTGAACAACCCCAACTCTCTCAGTCTGTCCTCATAGGGGAGGTGCTCCAGCCCTCTGCTCATCCTTGTGGCCCTTTCATCTAGAGAACATGGGACAAGTCAGTTCCCAGTCCATCCAGGAGCTCCATTGCCCACAAAATTGCTAAGGCCAGTAAGAACTTCAGAAAGTCACAGAAATATAGAACCCAAGCACAAGCTGGGGATGATGGCACCCAAAAGCCACAGCTCCTATACTTACCCTTGCCCAGCTATGCAGAAGGCCACCAGAAGGGCTTCCTTGGGCTGGACTCTTGCTTCATTTCCACATAACCTTTTTGTATGTTGCTTTCTGTTCTGCCCCTGTACACTGCACTGGTTAGGCCACAGCTTGAGTCCCGTGTCCAGTTCTGGGCTCCTCAGTTTAGGAAAGATGTTGAGTTGCTGGAAGGTGTCCAGAGAAGGGCAACAAAGCTGGGGAGGGGTCTAGAGCACAGCCCTATGAGGAGAGACTGAGGGAGCTGGGGTTGCTTAGCCCGGGGAAGAGGAGGCTCTGGGGAGACCTTCTTGCTCTCCACAACTCCCTGAAGGGAGGTTGTAGCCAGGTGGGGGTTGGTCTCTTCTCCCAGGCAATCAACACCAGAACAAGAGGACACAGTCTCAAGCTGCACCAGGGGAGGTTTAGGCTGGATGTTAGGAGGAAATTCCACAGAGAGTGATTGGCCATTGGAATGGGCTGCCCAGGGAGGTGGTGGAGTCCCCATCACTGGAGGTGTTTAGGAGGAGACTTGATAGGGTGTTTGGTGCCATGGTTTAGTTGATTAGATGGTGTTGGATGACAGGTTGGACTCGATGATCTTGAAGGTCTCTTCCAACCTGGTCTGGTCTATTCTATTCTATTCCCCAAACCTTAGTCCTGAGGGAGAAGGCTGGCCACATGGTTAGAGAAAGAAGAAATGCCACCTGCTCCCTGTTTCCTCAAGAGTTCTGGGGGATTATCTGCAGCTGAAGCTCTCTCCTGTGCCTGGCTAAGCACAGCCACTCAAAGGCACCAGAAAACTTAACCCTATGCTGCCTGACCTTGACTGAGGAGTCCAGTGCCAATCACTTATTCTCAGAACAACACTTCTTCCTTCTTATGCTGCTGAGGTCCCTTGAATTTCATAACCTCTGCAATTTCTTTTGAGGCTTGTTAACAAATATCTACTCTGAATTGTTATTTTTGATAATTCTCTTCATTTCTTTGAGCCTCTTAAGGTCATTTAGGGTTTTTTGTCTCTTTCCTGGATAACTGTTTTCGTTAACATAACAGTAGTCTTGGAAACAGCTAAGCAGAGCTTTGTATCCATCATCTAGCTTCATGCAAGGAGCTGAGCAAGTGAAAACACCCTGGTCTGTTGTCACACACACAGAACAGTGCTGGGCAACTGGTGTCCAGAGCTGCCATGAGCTCCCTCTGCCACTCCAGTGCACACCCAAGCTGATGGTACTTTGGATACAGGAAGATGAAAACAAAAAGGAAAAGACAGCTCAAAAAAAATGCCTTTATCCCCAAGGAAAGAGAATGCTGCAGGAGCTGGGAAAGGGCCTCTCACTAGCTGGGCTAATTCAGGGAGGAAAATCTGGGGTTTAATTCCCTGATCTGTTTGAGTAATCTGGGGTAAAACCAAGGAGAAAAAACAGCCAGCCTTATTTTAACCCAAACTGGAGGCTGAGCCTGCAAAGGCCAGGAAGCAAATTGCTGAGTAATAGAAGGCAGCCACTTTTTGTCTATGCTTCAGTGAAACATAGAATCATAGAATTGTTTCCATTTGCAAAGACCTTTAAGATCCTGCAAGCGTTTGGAGAGCCTTCATTTCGTTCTGACAGTGAAGAGACACAAACTCAACATCTTGAAATGCCTCACAGAATCGATTTCTGCCCGTGCCTGATCAGCAGCCCTCACCCTGTATCCTCATTATCCTGCATTTCTGTATCCTTCCTTATCCCCAGCTCCCACTCTTCCCACAGACTTGCACAGTTTGCTGTGTCCCATCTCTTATTTACATCCCCGAAGCTGCATGCAGGAGTGGTGAAAATCTCTCTGGTTTTGTCTCTGCCTAGGAGGTGCCACCTTGGTGGGGAGACCAACACATTGTCCTTATGGAATCAGAGAGCAACTGTACCTCTCAGTGCTACTCAAGCAACATGAGAAAGGAAATCTTTTTCCCCAGCAAGAGTGGTCAGGCATTGGAACGTGCTGCCCAGGGAGGTGGTGGAGTCACCCAGCCTGGATGTGTTTAAAGGTGGTTTGGATGGTGGTGCTCGGGGCTATGGTTTAGGGGTGAACTTTGGAGAGGAGGGTTCTGGGTTGGAGTTGATGATCCTGAGGGTCTTTTCCAACCTGACTGTTTCTGTGATGAGAAAATTCCTTCCAAATCAGCTTCTGTGAGCAGGAGATATTGTCAGTTGCAGAACATGCGTGTGATTATGTGAAGTCAGTGATGGGAAGGAGGCACCATAAGGGACAGGAAGGTTGGAGCAGATGATCTCTGAGGTCACTTCCAGCTTAAGCCATTCTGTGACTCTATGGTGAACATAAGTGACATGCAGGACAATTCTGCAGGCTGATCTTGTGACAGAAGAGCTGCAGTCTCCTGTTTTACAACCCCAGCATTTTTAAGACAATGTGAGTGGCTGCTGGGGGCACAGAGAGGCTTCCTGACCTGCAGGCTTTAATCTGGTTCCTTGGATGTGGTACAAAGCCAGCTTTCCATCTTTTAATCTGATTATACTCCTGGAGACTCCAGGTAGCAGCAGGGCAGCACAAAGATCTAAGCATGAGGTTCCACCCTCACCAGTAGGCCAGTGACCAGCTCACAGCCATTCTCTTTTCCTAGTCCAGGCTCATCTGACCCTGCAGCTTTCCAGCAGCTCTGCTGAAGCCTCAGTTTCCTGTTCCAATCCTTGACCACTCCTGCAGCAAGGAAGCTTCCTAATCTCCAACACAGTCTCAAACTGAGCCAGGGAAGTTTTAGGCTTATTGTTAAGAAGAAATCCTTCCCAGAAAGGGAGATTGGCCATTGGAATGTACTGCCCAGGGAGGTGGAGTTACCATCCCTGGAGGTGTTTAGGAAGAGACTGGATGAGGCACTTGGTGCCATGGTTTAGTTGATTAGATGGTGTTGGGTGATAGGTTGGACTCGATCTCAAAGGTCTTTTCCAACCTGGTTAATTCTGTAAAGTACTCACTTGTCACAATGTCCCTTTCTCAGGGATTCTTTCTGTAGAGAAGTGTGAGACTTCCATGCCAGCTTGAACTTTTCCTATGCATTTACCACCGTGAAACATAACCACACTGCAGAAGATGCAGTCTTTTCCCCTCTGTTCTGTATGAAGTGTGTCTTGTGATCCACAAGAAGTGATTCTCACTTCCCAATCTGCCCATCTTCCTGAAGGCTTCCTGCTCAGAGCTGATTGATAGGTGAATGCTTTTTCCAGATATGCTTTATTGCTTTTTTTCCACCTCCCCTCCTTTCCTTCCTTATTTCTGAAAAGAAGAAGTGGTCTGTAAATGAGGCACATAAGCAGAGATTTATTGAGTGATGAGAGCAGACTCAAGGGGCCTCCAGGTACAATTAGTGTAATTAGCATAACATCATCTGATTAAACAGCTCCTGCTCCACCACCACCATTTTTGCACCCATCCCAAAGCCAGGGGCAAGATCCTCAAACAGCCAAGATACCACGCAGAGGAGCTCAGCCCCAATAAGGAGGCTCAACCAGCACCCATGGATGATATTAAAGAAGTAATCAATAATGTTCCTAACAACCGGGGGCCAGCAGGCCCCCGGCCTTTGTTGTCACCACCACCATCACCCAGTGTGCACCAGGGGCACTCACCAGCAATGAGAGGAGGATCCTCAGCCCAGATGGGCTCATCTTAGGGCTTCAGCCTTTCCTGGTGGGGATTAAATAGGGGAGTGGGTGGGGAGGGCAAAGTGGCCACACCTGGGGTGGGAGGACACTCCAACAGAGCCCAGGTGCTCTGAGATTTGAGGGGAAAAAGGGGGAAAATGGGTTGGGTAAGAGACTTTTAGGGTATCAGGTTAGGCTGGGGGAATGGAACAAAACTAGAAATGGGTAGATTCAGATTGGATGTTAGGAAGAAATTTGTCACCATGAGGGTGGTGAGTCACTGGCACAGGTTGCCCAGAGAGGTGGCAGAAGCTGGATCCCTGGACATTTTTAAGGCCAGGCTGGATGTGGCTGTGAGCAACCTGATCTAATGTGGGGTTGCTTAGCCTGGAGAAGAGGAGGCTCAGGGGTGACCTCATTGCTCTCTACAACCACCTGAAGGGAGGTTGTAGCCAGGAAGAGGGTTGGTCTCTTCTCTCTAGCAGCCAACACCAGAACAAGGGGACAGAGTCTCAAGCTGCACCAGGGGAAGTTTAGGGTCGAGGTGAGGAGAAAGTTCTTCACCAAGAGAGTCATTTGCCATTGGAATGTGCTGCCCGGGGAGGTGGTGGAGTCACTATCCCTGGAGGTGTTCAAGAGGGGATTGGACATGGCACTTGGTGCCATGGTCTAGTCATGGGGTCTGTGGTGACAGGTTGGACTCGATAATCTTCAAGGTCTCTTCCAACCTTTGTGATACTGTGATACTGTGTTCCTGCCCATGGCAGGGGTTGGAACCAGATGATCCTTGAGGTCCCCTCCAACCCCAATGATTCTAAAGCAGTTTTCCAGTTTAGGCTGGATGTTAGGAAGACATTCTTCACAGAAAGAGTGATTGGCCATTGGAATGAGGTGCCCAGGGAGGTGGTGGAGTCACCATCACTGGAAGTGTTTAAAATAAGACTGGATGGGGTGCTTGGTGCCATGGTTTAGTTGATTAGATGGTGCTGGGTGATAGGTTGGACTTGATGATCTTGAAGGTCATTTCCAACCTGGTTAATTCTGTGATTATGTAATGCAGTGAGGTGACTAAGTTCATGGATTTGGGTTATTTTTGCTACCTCTGTGGTTCTGGTTCCCAAAGGCACTCAGCAAGATTAAACTGGAGTGACTAAGCACATCTCTTACTTTTCCAAGCAGGTCTACAGGCAAGGAAAAACCATCAGTCTGGTTAAACTGAGGGAACCTTCCTCTGGTTTAAGTAGCAAAAAAAGGACCATAAAAAGCCAATAATGGTGACAGAGAATTGTTGATCACCAAAATCCTGAATGTAGAAGAGGAATCTGTGTTAACTGGGGAAAAAAAAACACAGAACGGAATGATGCAGTTGAAGGTTGTTTGGCTTAGTGTCTCTTTTGCATTTTATTTCTCTCTGCAATTTAGTCTACACATTTTAAATATTTTTGATATAAGGGAAATAAAAGTGGAAAAGTGGGGGGAAGGGGGAAAAAGGGAAAGAAAAGGGGGAAAGTGGGGGAGAAGGGGGAAAGGAAGAAGGGGACAAGGGGGAAGTGGGGAAAGGGGGGGGGCAGGGAGAAGGGGGAGCTGGGAGAACGGGGGGAAGGGAGAAGGGGGAAGGGGGAAAGGGAGAAGGGGGAAAGGGGGGGAAGGGAGAAGGGGGAAAGGTGGAGGGGGAAGGGGGAAAGGGCGGGAAGGGAGAAGGGGGAAAGGTGGAGGGGGGAAGGGGGAAAGGGCGGGAAGGGAGAAGGGGGAAAGTTGGAGGGGGGAAGGGGGAAAGGGGGGAAGGAAAAAGGGGGAAGGGGAAAGGGGGAAGGAAAAAAGGGAGAAGGGGAAAGGGGGAAGGAAAAAGGGAGAAGGCGAAAGGGGGAAGGAAAAAGGGAGAAGGGGAAAGGGGGAAAGGAAAAAGGGAGAAGGGGAAAGGGGGAAGGAAAAAGGGAGAAGGGGAAAGGGGGAAGGAAAAAGGGAGAAGGGGAAAGGGGGAAGGAAAAGGGAGAAGGGGAAAGGGAGGAAGGAGGGGGAAGGGGGGGAAAGGGGAAGGAGGGGGAAGGGAGGGAAGGGGGAAGGAGGGGAAAGGGGGGAAGGGGGAAAAGAGGGGAAGGGGGAAAAGAGGGGAAGGGGGAAAAGGGGGAAGGGGGATAAGGGGGAAGGGGGAAAAGGGGGGAAGGGGGTAAAGGGGGAAGGGAGAAAAGGGCAAGGGGGGAAAGGGAGAAGAGGTAAAATGAGGAAAAAATAGGAAAAAAAAAAAAAAAAAAAAAGGTTCAGAAGTCTAAGTCCCTTTTTTCCCCTTCGGGAATGCACATATTTGGCCACAGTGAGAATAAACTGCAGCATCCCAGCATCCAGTTCTCACGCCATGGATTGCCTTTAATTATTCTCAATTTATAGCATTAGTGCTGGAAAGCAAAGGGTGTCATATCCAGAGCCCTTTTCAGCTGGCTAAGCAGTAACGGGTGATGATTAACAAGCAAAGCTCTCTGCTTTGCCAGCCCAGGCTTAAAAGCAAATTGGTTATTTGGCCAATGCCCGGCTTTGTTTTCCACATCTCTGAAAGAAATGAGTAGAAGTAGCAAAGGAACTGTCTGAAGGTATATTGCATTAATTAGGGGCTAACCCAGACACTTTTTTTTTTTTTGGTGATAGACTAGACTAGACTAGACTAGACTAGACTAGAATAGAATAGAAGAGAATAGAATAGAATAGAGAATAGAGAATAGAGAATAGAGAATAGAGAATAGAGAATAGAGAATAGAGAATAGAATAGACCAGGTTGGAAGAGACCTTCAAGATCATCACGTCCAACCCATCAACCAATCCAACCCACCTAAACAACTAAACCATGGCACCAAGCACCCCATCCAGTCTCCTCCTGAACACCTCCAATGATGGTGACTCCTCCACCTCCCCAGGAAGCACATTCCAATGGGCAATCACTGTCTCTGTATAGAATTTCTTCCTAACATCCAGCCTAAACCCCCCTGGTGCAGCCTGAGCCTGTGTCCTCTTGTTCTGGTGCTGGCTGCCTGGGAGAAGAGACCAACAACTGCTTGTCTACAACCTCCCTTCAGGGAGTTGTAGAGAGCAAGAAGGTCACCCCTCAGATTCCTCTTCTCCAGGCTAAGCAACCCCAGCTTCCTCAGCCTCTCCTCATAGGGCTTGTGTTCCAAACCCCTCATCAACTTTGTTGCCCTTCTCTGGACCCATTCCAGCAAGTCAACATCCTTCCTAAACTTGAGGGGCCCAGAACTGGACACAGTACTCAAGGTGTGTTTTGTCTTTTTTTTTCTTTGCTGCTTCACAACCACTTGGTGAAGCTGAATACATCGGAGGGCTGCCTGTTATGAAGCTGTTAAGGTCAGAAAAGTCCCCTGAGATCATCAAGTCCAACTTTCACCCAGCTGCCCTGCGTCACACTGCAAAGTTTTGCCTAATGCACTTCTGGAAGAGGGTCAACAAATCTCGGCACTTCTCTGCTCTTTTGCCTCTCTCTGCATTTTATGTTGTTATTAAGTTCCATGGTTTGTTTATTTTAGTTTCATTTCTATCAGTGATCTTATTGATTTGTTTTCTTGATTTTATGTATTTTCCTTTATGTGTTTTATGTATTTTTCTTTATGTGTTTTATGTATTTGATATGCAATTTATTGATGTATATTGTTGTATTGGTTTTGTTGCTTTTTCTTTATGTATTTGAGATATCACTGATATATTTTTATTGATTGTTATTGACAGTTTTACAGATCATTTAGTTTTTATTTCATTGATGATTATGTTTGTATTTTATATGTCATTAATATTTTTATTTCATAGATTCATCTTCATATATTTGACACATCATTTATTGACACATCATTGCTTTATTGGTTTCATTGGCTTCTTTATTTTATCATTTGATTTCATTATTTACCTGATGTATTTTTATGTATTGTGTTTATTTTTATATTATAGATATAATTTATTGATATTTTAAGTTGAGTTTTCTTTATATATTGGATACATCCTTTATTGATTTTTAAAATGGTATTGATTTTTCTTTATATATATGAGATATCATTTATTGCTTTTTCATTGTATTGATTTTCTTTATATATTTGAGATATCATTTACTATACAATACAGTACAATACAATACAATACACCAGGTTGAAAGAGACCTTCAAGATCATCACGTCCAACCCATCAACCAACCCAACCCACCTAAACAACTAAACCATGGCACCAAGCACCCCATCAAGTCTCCTCCTGAACACCTCCAGTGAAGGTGACTCCACCACCTCCACAGGTAGCCAATTCCAATGGGCAATCACTCTCTCCGTGTAGAACTTCTTCCTAACATCCAGCCTAAACCTCCCCTGGCGCAGCCTGAGCCTGTGTCCTTTTGTTCTGGTGCTGGCTGCCTGGGAGAAGAGACCAACCTCTGCCTGGCTACAACCTCCTTCAGGTAGTTGTAGAGAGCAATAAGGTCACCCCTCAGTCTCCTCTTCCCCAGGCTAAGCAACCCCAGCTCCCTCAGCCTTTCCTCGTAGGGCTTGTGTTCCAAACCCCTCCCCAGCTTTGTTGCCCTCCTCTGGACACGCTCCAGCAAGACAACATCCTTCCTAAACTGAGGGGCCCAGAACTGGACACAGTACAATATACTGATAGTTTTAATTGATTTTTCTTTATATATTTTATACATCATTCATTGATACATTAGTATTTTATCGCCTTTTTTGACGTAATTTATTATTTGATTTTATTATTTGCTGTATATATTTTGATCAATTGTATTGATTTTTCTTTATATATTTTATATACCATTTGTTGATTTTTCATTGATTTTTCTTTATATAATTGAGATATCATTTATTGAGATTTTTAATTGATTTTTCTTTATTTTATGCATCATTCATTGATACATTAGTATTTTATTGGCTTTATTGACTTAATTTATTGTTTGATTTTATTATTTGCTATATATATTTTGATCACTTGTATTGATTTTTCTTTATATATTTCATGTATCATTTATTGATTTTTAATTGATTTATCTTTGTATATTTTATACATAATTTATTGATACATTATTATTTTATTGGCTTTATTGGCTTATTTATTTTATCCATTGCTTTTATTAGTTACTTTATATATTTTGAGCTATTGTATTGATTTTTCTTCACATATTTCAGATATCATTTATTGACACATTTTGATTTAATTGGTTTTATTGTCTTATATTTTCTTACTTGAGTTCATTCTTTACTTTCTGCATTTTGATTTTATTGATTTTTTCTTTATATATTTATTATTTATTGATAGCTTTTATTCATTTTATTATTTGATTTTATCATTTACTTTCTACATTTTGATTTTATTGATTTTCTTTATATTTTTCAGATATTTATTAATAGATTTTATGCATTGTATTATTTGATTTTATTATTTACTTCACACATTTTGATTTTATTGATTTTTCTTTATATTTTTCAGATATTTATTGATAGATTTTATTCATTTTATTATTTGATTTTATTATTTACTTCACACATTTTGATTTTATTGATTTTTCTTTATATTTTTCAGATATTTACTGATAGATTTTATTCATTTTATTATTTGATTTTATTATTTACTTCACACATTTTGATTTTGTTGATTTTTCTTTATATTTTTCAGACACTTATTGATAGATTTTATTCATTGTATTATTTTATTTTATTATTTACTTCACACATTTTGATTTTATTGATTTTTCTTTATATTTTTCAGATACTTATTGATATATTTTATTTATTTTATCAATTGATTTTATTATTTACTTCATATATTTTGATTTTATTGATTTTACTGGTTTTTCCCTATATATTTGAGACATCATTTATTGAGATACATTTTATTGATTCATTTTATTGCTTGATTTTATCATCCACTCTATTTGTTTTCCTTCATTTCAGTCCAAATGAATCTTGTTTCTTCTCTCTTGTATTCCTCCTATTTTCAGGACTCTTAAACTCTAAACCTCAAAAAGATTGGCAAACCTGTGCAGAGCTATTTAGGCATCATTTCCCCTCTCCCCCCACCCAGATTTGGCTCTTCTGGGTTTTTTTAGTAGCTAATATTGAAGGTGTTTATGCACTTGATACAACATAATGAGGTTTGATTAGCTGCAGTCCCTGCAGCGTGTGCCACTAGGCAGATATCGTTAGCACTGGAGAAGGAGAACTCTCCATCACTGCCACATGTTTACAATCTGTCAGGCAGTTTTCTGCCCACATGAGTCTGCTGCTATCCAAGCCAATCTGAATTAATTTAGCAATAAGATTCCATGAAGCACAGTGCCAAGTGCTTTGCTGAACTCTAAATATGTAACATCCTCAATTTTCCCCTCACACGTTTCTGCTCGAATGAGTGGTGAGGGAAACCTTCAGAGACATGAGGAGCTGAGCATGGAACCCATTAACTTTCACTTACAGCTTCACTTTGATTTGCAAAGGCATTTAGGAAGCCACTTTCCACTGGTGTCCTGTCGTGACTTGGAAAAAGAATCATGCTTGCATCAAAAAGAAAACACATCTCAAAGCCAGGCTTTGTCCTCCTAACTTTTCCCTATTCAATGCCTCCCCAGCTATACTGTGAGGAGAAAGCAAACTATCTGGTGGATCCTGGAATAATTTCAACCCAAAATGATGTCTCATATCCTCTTAGAAGGAAAAACAACTATTTCTAATAGGTTTCTAGTAGGTGTCCTCTTGTTCTGGTGCTGGTTGCCTGGGAGAAGAGATCAACCCCCACCTGACTACAACCTCCCTTCAGGTAGTTGTAGAGAGCAATAAGGTCTCCCCTGAGCCTCCTCTTCTCCAGGCTAAGCAACCCCAGCTCCCTCAGCCTCTCCTCACAGGGCTGTGCTGCAGACCCCTCCCCAGCCTCACTGCCCTTCTCTGGACACGTTCAAGAGTCTCGATGTCCTTCTTCAATTGAGGGGCCCAGAACTGGACATAATGACAGTCTCATCTCCCAGGGCTTCCTACCTCTCTTGCTTTCATTTAGCCCTTTCTTGCAGCACTAACAAGCACGCTATCCTGTCCCTGACCAGCTTTTGGCATCACGGCCTCCTATTAGCTGCGCACAGATTGAAAGTTTCAGAGCAGCTAAAAGACGTTGGCAAGAACATTGCAGACTACAAAATCATAATAGCAGCCTTGAAAGTGGGCTTGTGAACATAAATATCCACAGCTCAAATGTTCCTGCTTCTCTGATTTGACATTTTCCCTCTCAAAATCACTACCAGTTTGCTAGTCCTTACACCAGATTTTAATAGTTTGTTCTTTTCTCATCCATTAACATGAAAAGCTCTTGGGTTTTCCTTGCTAATGCCAAAGCATGTCAGCCTAAGCATGTGCAAACAGACCTGAGCTGGCTGGCTATAAATCCACAGCAGCTGCAGAGTCTGGTGCTGTGCCTAAGGCTGTAAGGAAGCACCTTGCATACAATCATTAAGGTTGGAAAGGCTCTCTAAAGATCATCTAGTCCAGCTGTCAACCCAACACCACCATGACCACTAGCCATGTCCTTAAGTGCCATACCCGCATGGTTTTTGAACACCTCCAGGGATGGTGACTCCACCATGTCCCTGGACAGCCTGTTCCAATGCCTGACCAACAGGGCAAGTGTGTTGGTCCCAGCAGTGCAAGTCTATGTGACTGACCTACAGTCTTCAGCAGAGCTTCCTGCTGCCCGTTTGTTCTCAGTGGACATTAATTTAGGTTCTCTCTCCTTATTCTCCTTAGCAGAAATAGCAAGAACTTAACTACAGCCAAGGCTTCTACTCCTCTTCCATTGTTGGTGGAAACTGGCTCATGCAAGTTAGTAGATGGGAAATGAAAGGCAAGAGGCATGGCAGCATTTCCTTAGGAAACCACAGAAAATATTAAGACAAAAAAATAACCAGGTGGGTGCCAGGAGAAGATTTCTTAGAATCACAGAACCATAGAATCAATAAGGTTGGAAAAGACCTCAAAGATCATCAAGTCCAACCTGTCACCCTACACCTCATGACTACTAAACCATGGCACCAAGTGCCACATCCAGTCCCCTCTTGAACACCTCCAGGGATGGGGACTCCACCACCTCCCTGGGCAGCACATTCCAATGGCTAACAACTCTCTCTGGGAAGAACTTTCTCCTCACCTCCAGCCTAAACCTCCCCTGGTGCAGCTTGAGACTGTGTCCTCTTGTTCTGGTGCTGGTTGCCTGGGAGAAGAGATCAACCCCCTCCTGGCTACAACCTCCCTTCAGGGAGTTGTAGAGAGCAATAAGGTCTCCTCTTCTCCAGAAAGCTTCATGTTTTTCTGTTTTGCTTTTCCATTCCCTGGTCTGGAGAAGGAACTCTGAAATTTGACAGGCAAGAAGGTGTAGGCAGGGAGAAGGAAAGAAATAACGGACCCCATGTCAATATCTGCCAGCTATTTATATATTTGTATTTCTATATCTGCCTGTTAGGGTATGACTTGCCTGACTCTGTAAGACAGATGTTTCATGAATTCCATGGCTGTTCTCAACCAATTTTTAAGCAATAGGCAGCCAGACAGGGCTGTAGGAGGCAAAGAATCTAATTTGGGTGCTAAGGGCAGAACAGCCAGAGCCAAGGAGATGAAGAGCAAGTTGGCAGAAGGAGAATAATAAGCCTGCTTATTATATTTGTGCCATCTAAGACAATCAGAGGCGACAGAACCTGGATGAATTAAAGACAGCCATCAAAATATTTCTTGTCAATTGAAAAGCCACCGAGTTAGCAGCTCTAAAGTCCCACATATGGCAACATGAAGACTGGGGAGCAGATCAGCTGCCAACACATGGCCACAACACCATGGGGAGAGGTCCTCTACAGTCACAGACTGATACATTTGACTGCAATTCCATAGCACACTTCTTGCCCCCACCCTTCTAAAGCACTTTCCCCTTCCCCTTTCAGTCATTTGCCTTCTTTTTTACCTTAGGACACTGCTATAGGAGGGCTCTGGTGTACATCAAAAGCCTCACCACCATACCATGGTGTGAACTGAAGGTGCTCTGCTTCCCTTCCCTCTTGCAGACATTTTCACCTTGGATTTTTTTCACTCCTTCTTGACATGACATCAGCAAATTTGCAGATGACACCAAGCTAGGAGCAGGTGTTGATCTGTTAGAGGGTTGAAGGGCTCTGCAGAGGGACCTTGACCAACTGGACAGATGGGCAGAGGCCAACAAGATGACATTTAACAAATCCAAGTGCCGGGTGCTGCACTTTGGCCACAGCAACCCCATGCAGAGCTACAGACTGGGGTCGGAGTGGCTGGAGAGCAGCCAGGCAGAAAGGGACCTGGGGGTGCTGATTGACAGCCGGCTGAACATGAGCCAGCAGTGGCCCAAGTGGCCAAGAAGGCCAATGGCATCCTGGGCCTGCATCAGGAATAGTGTGGCCAGCAGGAGCAGGGAGGTCATTGTGCCCCTGTACTCTGCTTTGGTTAGGCCACACCTTGAGTCCTGTGTCCAGTTCTGGGCCCCTCAGTTTAAGCAGGACATTGAGACTCTTGAATGTGTCCAGAGAAGGGCAATGAGGCTGGGGAGAGGCCTTGAGCACAGCCCTGTGAGGAGAGGCTAAGGGAGCTGGGGTTGCTTAGCCTGGAGAAGAGGAGGCTCAGGGGAGACCTTCTTGCTGTCTACAACTACCTGAAGGGAGGTTGTAGCCAGGAGGGGGTTTGGATGGTCTAGTCATGAGGTCTGTGGTGACAGGTTGGACTTGTTGATCTTTGAGGTCTCTTCCAACCTTGGTGATTCTGTGATTTTCAGGGACGTTACTGCAGAGACACACAAACCTCCTGAGAGCTGTTACTAACTTCTTCCCCTCTGCTGTGTTAGAAGTAACTCCATAGCTCAGAAGAAATATTCTTCTTTTTTTTTCCCTGTGTGTAGCTATTAAATAATTTTGGTAAATGTAATTCAATTCTTTTCCCCCCCCAACTTTTTTGTGTGTGTGAAAATCATCTGGTAAGAAGCTGCAGGCAGCTTTTCTCTGCCTTAGTCTAGTTGGCTGCAAAACAGTATTGAAACAGCTCTTTTTCCAAGCCACTGCCTCCAGCCTGGATGCAAACATAGGGCTCTCCTCGTGTCTTTACCCTCAGAACAGACACTAGGCTGCAGCATGTGGGGTCTCACAGCCACAGTACTTTCCCAGCTGCAAGATCTAAGTCTGCAACTCCCACCCAATGGTGGCATCATTTATTTTGTCAGCTGGGCTGGGAGTTGCTCCCAACTGCTAAGACTCTTTGAGAAGGCAGCTGGAGGGCCCTCAGGTTCACTCTGTTTATTTTCATTCCCCAGGCAGTTGTTCAAAGACACACTTTAACTTCCAGAATAAACTGGCCAGAGGAGTTATGGGGCTGACTGCAAATCTCATCATCCCTGGAGGTGTTTGGAAGATGTGTAGATGTGGCACTTTGGGACACAGCTTTGTGATCATGGTTGATGGTTGGATTTGATGATCTTTGAGGTCTTTTCATGGAATCACAGACTACATCCAGTTGGAAGAGACCTCAAAGCTCATTAAAGCCAACCCTTGATCCAGCACTGAAGGGTCACCACTAAACCATGTCCCCAAGGGCATGTTCCACAGCTGCTTGAATACCCCCAGGCATGGTGACTCCACCACTGCCTGGGACAAACCATTCCAATGTTTGAGAACCCTCCAGTGAAGAAATATTTCCTGACATCCAGCTTGAATCTCCCCTGGTGCAGCTTGAAAACATTTCCTCTGGTCTTGTTGTTTGATACCAAAGACAAGAGGTTGTGCCACTGCCCACTCCAGCCTCCCTTCAGGGAGCTGTAGAGAGCAATGAGGTCTCACCTCACCCTCCTCTTCTCCAGACTGAACTCCCTCGGCCCCTTTTCATAGGCCCTTCTCTCCCCTCTTTGCCCTTCTCTGGACATGTTCCAGCTCCTCAATGTCCTTCCTGGGGTGAGGGGCCCAGAACTGAACACAACACTTGAGGTGTGGGTTCACCAGTGCTGAGCACAGGGGGATGATCACCTCCCTGTCCCTTCTGCCCACCCTGTCTCTAATCCAAGCCAGGATGCCATTGGCCTTCTTGGCCACCTGGGCACTGCTGACTCAGGTTCAGTGACTGCCATCCAACACCCCCGAGGTCCCTCTCCAAGTTGCAGCTTTCCAACCACACATCCCCAAGTCTGTAGCTCACCATGGGGTGGCTATGCCCCAGGTGCAGGACCTGGCACTTGGCCTTGTTGAACTTCATACAATGAGCCTTGGCCTGTGGGTCTGACCTGTCCAGATCCCATTGTAAAGCTTCCCTACCTTCGAGCAGATTGACACAGCCACCCAGCTTAGCATCATCTGCAAACTTCCTGAGGGAGCCCTCAGTGGGACCTCACCCAGGTCATTAAATTGATCAGAGGAGGCCACAAGAATATGTGAATCTGAACACACAAGGGTATGAACTCTCCATGGAGTGTTCAAACCCATTTGTGACCAGGCCATCTGCTTTGGAACTGCAGTGTTTGATAGCTTCTTTCACCTGCTACACATCTGACACCTGAAAGGAAAAGAATTCCACAGAGTAACAAGGATTATGGGGAGAAATGATGCTTCTAAGAGAAAGCCACAGGTTACAGACTGGACATGAGGAGGAAGTTCTTCACCGTGAGAGTGGTGAAGCCCTGGAATGGGTTGTCCAGGGAGGTGGTTGAGGCCCCATCCCTGGAGGTGTTTAAGAGCAGGCTGGATGAGGCTCTGGCCAGCCTGATCTAGTGTGAGGTGTCCCTGCCCATGGCAGAGGGGTTGGAACTAGATGATCCTTGTAGTCCCTTCCAACCCTGACTGATACTCTGATACTCTGATACTCTGATAATTGGGAGAAGCTTTGCTTTTCAGAAAAAAATCAAGCTATTATTGAGAACTCTAAGAGAAATCCAGAGAATATGAAGGATCATGGGAAGAAGTTCTGCTTTTGAGAGAAGTTCAGGGGTTAGTGGGAGTTTTGCTTTTAAGAGGAATCTGAGGAATAGCAAAGATTATTGAGAAAAGTTTTGCTTCTAAGAGAAGTCCAAAGGATATCAAAGATTGTTGCTCTCTACAACTACCTGAAGGGAGGTTGTAGCCAGGAAGGGTTGGTCTCTTCTCTCTAGCAACCAGCACCAGAACAAGAGGACACAGTCTCAAGATGCACCAGGGGACGTTTGGGCTGGAGGTGAGGAGAAAGTTCTTCCCAGAGAGAGTTGTTAGCCATTGGAATGTGCTGCCCAGGGAGGTGGTGGAGTCACCCATCCCTGGAGGTGTTCAAGAGGGGATTAGATGTGGCACTAGGTGCCAAGGTTTACTTGGTCATGAGGTGTTGGGTGACAGGTTGGACTCGATGGTCTTTGAGGTCTTTTCCAACCTTGGTAATTCTGTGATTCTGTGATTACTGGGAAAGGTTTTGCTTCTAAGAGAAGTCCAATGGTTATCAAGGGTTCTTGGGAGGTTTTGATTGCAAGGGAACTCCAAGGAGTATCAAAGATTGTTGGGAGAAGTTTTGCTTCTAAGAGAAATCCAAAGATAATGAAGAATTAGGAGTTTTGCTTGAAAGAGAGGACACCTTTCGAGCCATCAGCCCCAGGCAAGCAGTTCCTCTTGTTGGACAAACAAAAGTATTCTTCTCAGAGCTGCCTCTGAGTGCTTGACACAAGCAGACTCCCTCCAGCCTGTCCTGGCATAGATTTCACACATTATAGGACCCAGGAGCATGTGGGGAAGAACTCCTTTTATCACTCAACGGCATGCTGGCAGCTAGAAGTTGTTAGCAATAAGTGATGCAATTAAGTGTTTCTTGGAGTGATCTTCATGCATAATTATGGTTCCATTTTGAAGGACACGTCACTAATAACACTGTACCTGCTCTGTAATTAGGTGACTACCTTGTGTTTCTGATGTACCCACGGGCTGTGCAGGCTCCTCCCTGGCACTGTGAAAAGCCATCTCTCACTGAGACACAATAGACACCGCCTAGTCAATACAAAATGTGTCTTAAGTACTGCTTCCAGAGTTAGCAGCAAGCAGAACAACTTTTTATTGCTGCCTCCCACAGCAGCATAATTGCATTGCAAACTTGGACATCTTGTTGGTTTTCAGCAAACATTTTAATTGCAACACGCAACCTTCGGATGCTTCTCATATGCACAAAGTGGGACTTGACTTCTGGGGCTCTTTAGGCTGGAGAAGAGCAGCCTGAGAGGGGATCTCATCAACTTCTGGGGCTCTTTAGGCTGGAGAAGAGCAGCCTGAGAGGGGATCTTATCAACTTCTGGGGCTCTTTAGGCTGGAGAAGAGCAGCCTGAGAGGGGATCTCATCAACTTCTGGGGCTCTTTAGGCTGGAGAAGAGCAGCCTGAGAGGGGATCTTATCAACTTCTGGGGCTCTTTATTCTAGAGAAGAGCAGCCTGAGAGGAGATCTTATCAACTTCTGGGGCTCTTTAGGCTGGAGAAGAGCAGCCTGAGAGGGGATCTCATCAACTTCTGGGGCTCTTTAGGCTGGAGAAGAGCAGCCTGAGAGGGGATCTTATCAACTTCTGGGGCTCTTTATTCTAGAGAAGAGCAGCCTGAGAGGAGATCTCATCAACTTCTGGGGCTCTTTAGCCTGGAGAAGAGCAGCCTGAGAGGGGATCTCATCAACTTCTGGGGCTCTTTAGGCTGGAGAAGAGCAGCCTGAGAGGGGATCTCATCAACTTCTGGGGGTCTTTAGTCTAGAGAAGAGCAGCCTGAGAGGGGATCTTATCAACTTCTGGGGCTCTTTAGTCTAGAGAAGAGCAGCCTGAGAGGGGATCTTATCAATGCTGATCAACAAGTAAAAGGTGGAGGTTATGAGGATGGGACTGGGCTCCACTGAGTAGTGCCCAGTGATAGGACAGGGGGCAATGGGTACAAGCTAGAACACAGGAGGTTTCACTTCAACTTAAGGAGAAACTTCTTCAATTTGAGGGTGCTGGAACACTGGAGCAGGCTGCCCAGAAAGCTTGTGGAGTCTTCATCTCTGGAGACTGCCTGGACCTGTGCCTGTGCAACCTGTTCTAGCTGAACCTGCTTCAGCACCTTTCTACAATGGTGTGACAACATCAGTGGACAAGTGAAGACTAACAGATGTCATCGGTTTGGACTTCTGTAAAGCTTTTGATGCTGTCCCCCCACACCATCTTTCTCTCTCTACTGGAGAGATTTAGAATCATCATAGGATAGGACAGCACAGGACAGGACAGGACAGGACAGGATAGAATAGAATAGAATAGAATAGAATAGAATAGAATAGAATAGAATAGAATAGAATAGAATAGAATAGAATAGAATAGACCAGACCAGAGCAGAGCAGAGCAGAGCAGACCGGAACAGACCTTTGAGATCATCGAGTCCAACCTATCACCCAACACCATCTAATCAACTGAAGCATGGCACTAAGCATCCCATCCAGTCTCTTCCTAAACACCTTCAGTGATGGGGACTCCACCACCTCCCTGGGCAGCACATTCCAATGGCCAATCTCTCTTTCTGGGAAGAATTTCTTCCTCACCTCCAGCCTAAACCTCCCCTGGCACAGCTTGAGACTGTGTCCTCTTGTTCTGGTTCTGATTGCCTGGGAGAAGAGACCAAGCCCCACCTGGCTACAACCTCCCTTCAGGTAGTTGTAGAGAGCAATAAGGTCTCCCCTGAGCCTCCTCTTCTCCAGGCTAAGCAACCCCAGCTCCCTCAGCCTCTCCTCACAGGGCTGTGCTCCAAACCCCTCCCCAGCTTTGTTGCCCTTCTCTGGACACCTTCCAGCAACTCAACATCTTTCCTAAACTGAGGGGCCCAGAACTGGACACAGGACTCAAGGTGTGGCCTAACCAGTGCTGAGTACAGGGGCAGAATCAATAAGGTTGGAAAAGACCTCAAAGATCATTAAGTCCAACCTGAAGTGCATGGGCATGCAAGTTTTGATGCACGGTGCACTCAGAGGGTCCCTTTCAACCTGATGCATGCTGTGATTCTGTTTCATTGCTATTGCCTGCCTCAGTGGTGTGCCACAGCCCTGGATCTCAGTGCAGTTGTTGTAGGTACCACAAACCTTAGGAAGAGCTGTGATGATGAAGGCAGTGTGCTGCTCTGTGAGAAATTACAGGTTTTTCAAACACCAGAATTCCCTAGGTAACATCAGAGAAGTGACTGAGAATTGCTATAAACATAAACAGATGGATGTGGGTGCCTCTGTCCTGACATCAGCACTTTCCTGACAGCAATTTAAGTGAGAGAAGTGATATTACCTAAACTGGATTCTAGATGCTGTCTGTCTATGGACTAGGTGCTTAAGCCCGAGGTACTGAGACAGCCTGATTTTACTCTGCACAGAACCATAAAGTGTTTCAGTTGGAAAAGCCTTCTAAAATAACTGAGTCCAACCCTCAATCCAACACCACCATGGCCATCAAACCGTGTCCCCAGGTGCCATGTCCACAGGTTTCTTGAACACTGTGTCCAGTTCTGGGCCCCTCAGTTTAGGAAGGACATTGAGACACTTGAACGTGTCCAGAGAAGGGCAACAAGGCTGGGGAGAGGCCTTGAGCACAGCCCTGTGAGGAGAGGCTGAGGGAGCTGGGGTTGTTTAGCCTGGAGAAGAGGAGACTCAGGGGTGACCTTATCACTCTCTACAACTACCTGAAGGATGGTTGTAGACAGGAAGGGGTTGGTCTCTTCTCTCTAGCAACCAGCACCAGAACAAGAGGACACAGTCTCAAGCTGCACCAGGGGAAGTTTAGGCTGGAGGTGAGGAGAAAGTTCTTCCCAGAGAGAGTTGTTAGCCATTGGAATGTGCTGCCCAGGGAGGTGGTGGAATCACCATCCCTGGAGGTGTTCAAGAGGGGATTGGATGTGGCACTTGGTGCCATGATCTAGTCATGGGGTCTGTGGTGACAGTTTGGACTTGATGATCTTTGAGGTCTCTTCCAACCTTTGTGATACTGTGATACCTTCAGGGATGGTGACTCCAGCACCTGCCCAGGCAGCCTGTTCCAGTGCACAGTGCTCCTTATCCATCGAATGTAAGAACCAAGGACAAGTGAAGCATGGGCTGCCCAGGGAGGTGGTGGAGTCACCATCCTTGGAGGTGTTCAAGAGGGGATTGGATGTGGCACTTGGTGCCATGGTCTAGTCATGAGGTCTGTGGTGACAGGTTGGACTCGATGATCTTTGAGGTCCAACCTTGGTGATTCTTTGTGTGTGTGTGTGTGATGGTGACCTTCATGCAAACAAGCAGCCCCTCTAGGCTGTGTGGAAATGTTTGTCCTCACCCAAAGAAGTCTGCTAGCAATCACCAGCACCGGAGTAAACTCCTTCACCGCTCTTCCTCCTACACAGCAGGAAACAAACCCAGTGGAAGGAGAATGGTGAGAATTTGTGCCTGACAAAACACTTCCAGCTGCCAGACACAATGAAGCACCTTTTATCCACAGGTTAGAATGTATAGACAAAGGGAAGGAATGGCTGGAAGCTGAAATCTTTAGGGTGGGAGCAACGAGTTAGAGGGCTGTGCAAAGTCTCCATTTTCAGTTTAGTTCATGCATTTGGCTTTTAATATTAGGATCAAGATTAAATCTCTTGGGAAAGAAAGAAAGACTGGAGAAGAAGGCTTCTCCAGCCTAAAGCCTCTGCTGCCTGTGAGCTTGAGACAGAAATTACATGCTAATATTCTGATGCCTGCATTTGCTTTTTCTTCTCTTTTAATATTTTTATATACATATATCTTTTTTTTCATGCAGGAAATCAGACTGGGTGATCACAATGGCCCTGCCAGGTTTAAGATATGAATAGAAATGAACAAATCTAACAGCATAATGGAAGGCTGAAAGGCAAAGAGATGGAAATTCAAACCCAGGGCAGTGCAACATTTAATGTCTGAGCCTCTAACTCCCTTATATCCCAGCTATTTTGTCCTGTCATTTCAAAATGAATGGGTTCCAGTTTCTGCACTTAATAATTTCCTCACATAACAATTGATGCCTTCAAAACAAAAGAAAATGCCTCCGCTGAAACAAACCAGCAAAAAAATAATCAGCCAGAGCTTTCCTTCAATGGCAGGAGGCTTCTCTCTACAGCTGGAGCCTCTTTTGGACTCAGGACTACTGAAATCTTGGGGGACAGGGACCCAAGGGGCACATGAAGCACACATGAGGAGAAAGTTCTTCATAGAAAGAGTAATTGGCCATTGGGATGTGCTGCCTAGGGAGGTGGTGGAGTCACCATCCCTGGAGGTGTTGGAGAGGGTATTGGATGTGGCACTTGGTGCCATGGTTTAGTTGTCAGGAGGTGTTGGGTGATAGGTTGGACTTGATGACCTCTGAGGTCTTTTCCAACCTCATCATAGAATCATAGAATCAACAAGGTTGGAAAAGACCTCAAAGATCATCAAGTCCAACCTGTCACCAAACACATGACTACTAAACCATGGCACTAAGTGCCACATCCAATCCCTTTTTGAACACCTCCAGGGACGGTGACTCCACCACCTCCTTAGGCAGCACATTCCAATGGCTAACAACTCTCTCTGGGAAGAACTTTCTCCTCACCTCCAGTCTAAACTTCCCCTGAGGCAACTTGAGACTGTGTCCTCTCATTCTGGTGCTGGTTGCCTGGGAGAAGAGACCAACTCCCACCTGGCTACAACCTCCCTTCAGGGAGTTGTAGAGTGCAATAAGGTTTCCCCTGAGCCTCCTCTTCTCCAGGCTAAGCAACCCCAGCTCCCTCAGCCTCTCCTCACAGGGCTGTGCTCAAGGCCTCTCCCCAGCCTCGTTGCCCTTCTCTGGACATGTTCAAGAGTCTCAATGTCCTTCTTAAATGGAGGGGCCCAGAACTGGACACAGTACTCAAGGTATCAGAACACAGTACTTCTGTGTCAGCTGGAATGTTGCTGTAGAGTAGTGGCACAGGTGGGGTTTTGTGAAGATGTCAGTCAAGGGAAGAGTTTCTTGCTGTCAGTTGGAAATCACAGCCTTTTCTCACGGTAGCAACTAATGAGTCTGTTTTGCCCTTCAGTGCAATTAATTCCACTGCTGACTAATACATGAATCTTCCCTAGGAGCCATACTGGGCACTGGATTTCCAGGAAAATCCATTCTTTTATTTTCTCAGTAAATTTAATTAATCCCTTACTAAATACTCCAGCATTTCTTTTTTTCAACTGGACACATAAGCACAACTAATGCAAGCATTAAAAGGAAAGACCAGAATTACCTGAGTGGTTATTTCTCAGTAAAAGCAGGGAGCTCTGAACAATATTTTCAGGATGATTAAGTCACTCTGCAGCTCCTTGCATCATGCTACCTGGTCTTCATCTTATCCTCAAACCAGAGAGGTGGATTTTTTTAAACTAACAACATCCTACCACTTTCTTTGGCCATGTAGAACTCTCACTGAATTCAGCTGTCAGGTAGAGTAATAGAATAGAATAAACCAGGCTGGAAGAGACCTTTGAGATCATCGAGTCCAACCTATCACCCAACACCATCTAATCATTGGATTGGAACTAGATGATCCTTGTGGTCCCTTCCAGCCCTGACTGATTCTAAGTCAGCTCCAAAGCTTAACCCTCAGTACAATAAAGAGAGGCAATCCTAGCAAAGGTCACAATTTCTTTCCTTTTTCCTCCAGTGGTACTTTTTTTCCCCTATCAAACTCCCATTGGCTTCTGAGTACATTCTGCAAATGGAGATTGCAGAAGTACATTGGTAATGGGAACAAGTGCAAAATAATTTAAGGACATGAAGAACAGGTTTTATAGTGTTCCTGTTGGTGAAGGGTGAAATGGAAGCAGGAAGTAGAACAAATAAAGAAATGCAGGCAATTAAATGGAAGCTGCACATGGCAGCTGCTGAGCCTGTTATGATGAATGCAGATATGTCTAACCTGCAGAGCACTGACAGCATCATTACCAAATAGAATCTTTACATTTTAACCTATTATAATTATTTTTAGTTTTGTTTTCTAGAAACCTCCTGAATTAGAGAGTCATAGAACTGTTAGGGTTGGAAGGGACCTCGAGGATCACCCAGTTCCAACCCCTGCCATGGGCAGGGACACTTCACACTAGATCAGGTTGCTCACAGCCACATCCAGCCTGGCCTTAAAAACCTCCAGGCATGAGGCTTCCAACACCTCCCTGGGCAACCTGTGCCAGTGTCTCACCACCCTCATGGGGAAGAACTTCTTCCTAACACCCAATCTGAATCTACCCATTTCTAGTTTTGTTCCATTCCCCCGAGTCCTATCACTCCCTGACACCCTAAAAGTCCCTCCCCAGCTTTTATAGTATCATAGTATCAGTCAGGGTTGGAAGGGACCACAAGGATCAGCTAGTTCCAACCCCCTGCCATGGGCAGGGACACCCTACACTAGATCAGGCTGGCCAGAGCCTCATCCAGCCTGGGCTTAAACACCTCCAGGGACGGGGCCTCAACCACCTCCCTGGATAACCCATTCCAGGGCTTCACCACTCTCATGGGGAAGAACTTCCTCCTCACCTCCAGCCTGAATCTCCCCACCTCCAGCTTCATTCCATTCCCTCTAGTCCAGCTTTCTTGTAGCCCCCTTCAGATACTGGAGGCCACAATTAGGTCCCCTCAGAACCTTCTTTTCTCCAGACTGAATAGCCCCAACTCCCTCAGTCTGTCCAAGATGAGAAGCAAGGACAGAGAGGAAGACAAATAATTCAATACCTCAGGATCCTTTCTTGCAAAAGGAAAAAAAAGGGAAGTGATTGCCAGGGACAGAGAGGTGCAAAGGCTCAAGGTTTGATGTCTCCACTGCCCTTCACATCAAAATGCCTCTGAATCAATACCACTGAAAGGCACAGAATCACAGAATGGGAGGGTGGGAAGGGACCTCCAGGGATTGAGTCCAACCCCCTTGCCTGAGCAGGGTCACCCAGGGCAGGCCACCCAGGATCTGAGGCAGATTTGGAGAGTCTTGGTTTGTTGCAGGCTTTGCCTTGCTCTGTAGCAGAGGCTGAAGTCCTGACTAACAAGCAGCTTTTGAGGATGTCAAGATGACCTTGCCACGTCCGCTCTCTCATTTGTTCTTCCACGTTGGCAATGTCACTTCAGTGGAGAGATGCTCGTGGGCTTCGTGTGTCATCAGTGAGCTCCTGCAACCCAACCCACCATCTAAAGCCCTTTCAAGACACCCTGCATGCCAGGCTCCAAAGAATTGATGCCAGGAATTGCAGCAGTGCCCCCAGCACTTCCCTGCTGTTGTACAGCCTGAGAAACGCTCTGAAGTGGTTTGGGGGTTATCGCCGGGGATTCAGATGGGCTCAAATTTACTTCCTCAGCACTCGAAACATTTGCTGCCCAGGCTGTCTTTTCACCTGCACACTTGGAAGCTATTTTTTTCACTGCACATTGAGCAAACAGAGCCTCCAACATTAAGAAAAAAAAGGCAAAAAGAAAACCCAGCCCAAACCCACCTGCAGGCTTTTCCTGCTTGGTGGAGGCTTTAAGCACAAGGATCACAAGCCCTACGAGGAGAGGCTGAGGGAGCTGGGGTTGATTAGCCTGGAGAAGAGGAGGCTCAGGGGGGACCTTCTTGCTCTCTACAACTCCCTGAAGGGAAGCTGTAGCCAGGTGGGGGTTGGTCTCTTGTCCCAAGCAACCAGCAGCAGAACAAGAGGACACAGTCTCAAGCTGCACCAGGGGAGGTTCAGACTGGATGTCAGGAAGAAGTTCTTCATAGAAAGAGAGAGGCGATGGACTGCTAATCCATTGTGCTCTGCACGCACGGGTTTGAATCCCATCCTCGTTGAAAAGTAGTCTTTACTGGAATGAAGCTGGAGGTGGAGAGATTCAGACTGGACATGAGGAGGAAGTTCTTCACCATGAGAGTGGTGATGCCCTGGAATGGGCTGTCCAGGGAGGTGGTTGAGGCCCCATCCCTGGAGGTGTTTAAGACCAGGCTGGATGAGGCTCTGGCCAGGCTGATCTAGTGTGGGGTGTCCCTGCCCATGGCAGGGTGGTTGGAACTAGATGATCCTTGTGGTCCCTTCCAACCCTGACTGATACTATGACACTATGAGGAATGTGCTGCCCAGGGAGGTGGTGGAGTCACCATCCCTGGAGGTGTTTAGGAAGAGACTGGATGGGGTGCTTGGTGCCATGGTTTAGTTGATGAGATGGTGTTGGGTGATAGGTTGGACTTGACAATCTCAAAGGTCTTTTCCAACCTGGTTAATTAAATTCTATTCTCCTATCCCTTTCCATCCCATCCCTTTCCTTTCCATCCCATACCATCCCTTTCCATCCCATTGCCACACTTTTCATAGGGCAGAAATATGAAAGGAGGACTGTGATATAAAGGTGCTGCCTGAGCCAACCCCTATAGGAAAGCCAATGTGGGGCTTAACAGAGCCTCCTGCTTTCTTAAAAACATAAAGCTAATCCTATTTTAACATTCATTCAGCCCTCACTGGCTCATGGAAAGGCCTCATATCTTTCTCTCTCAGGAAAAAAAAAGTCCCAACTACTTTAAATTGCCATACTTAGAGACTTAGACATTTTCCACCTTTGTGTGTGTGTGTGTGTCAGCATGGGGATGCTTGTCACCCTAGTAACCTGCAATATTTCTCAGTTAAACTCATGTCCTGCAATGTTGACTGCAGGCTTTCACCAAAATGACCATCTCTTCTCCCATGTAACCAGTGCTGGATCGGTTGGATATCTGCAAGAGTAGTCAGGCATTGGAACAGGCTGCCCAGGGAGGTGCTGGAGTCACCATCCCTGGAGGTGTTCAACAAACCTGTGGACATGGCACTGTGGGACAGGGTTTAGTAACCATGGTGGTGTTGGGTTGAAGGTGGACTTGATGATCTTAGAGGGGTTTTCCAGTCTTAATGATTCTATGACCTTAAGAGAGCACAGGATTTCCTGAAGCAGGATGAAAACAGCTAAGATCTCTCAGCAGTTTGTGGCAGCTCACCTAACCTTCTACTTCATCCATAATTCAGCAGACTTGCAAGATAAGATGAATTTTGACAAATAAAAATAAATAATGCATGCTGTCAGGGAGAAAGAAAAAGTGTCTGACCAAGAAACAGCCTGCTTGTGGAGAAACAATTAACCAAAGGTAAAAAGGAAGGCAAGATTGCTCCCCAAATACAAGAAGAGCCAGTAGGTCAAGGGAGGTGATTCTCCCCCTCTACTCAGCCCTGGTGAGACCCCACCTGGAGTCCTGCCTCCAGTTCTGGAGCCCCTAATACAAGAGGGATCTGGAGGTGCTGGAAGGTGTCCAGAGAAGGGCCACGAGGATGAGCAGAGGGCTGGAGCACCTCTCCTGTGAGGACAGACTGAAAGAGTTGGGGCTGTTCAGTCTGGAGAAGAGAAGGCTCTGAGGTGACCTCATTGTGGCCTTCCAGTATCTGAAGGGGCCTACAAGAAGGCTGGGGAGGGACTTCTCAGGCTATCAGGTAGTGATAGGACTAGGGGAATGGAATGAAGCTGGAGTTTGGGAGATTCAGGCTGGACGTGAGGAGGAAGTTCTTCCCCATGAGAGTGGTGAAGCCCTGGAATGGGTTGTCCAGGGAGGTGGTTGAGGCCCCTTCCCTGGAGGTGTTTAAGCCCAGGCTGGATGAGGCTCTGGCCAGCCTGATCTAGTGTAGGGTGTCCCTGCCCATGGCAGGGGGTTGGAAGTAGATGATCCTTGTGGTCCCTTCCAACCCTGACTGATACTATGAAGAGATATGCTCAGAATCCTCAGAACCATCTATAGATAACCCAGCAACTGGGGCAGTCCTTGCTACACATAAAAAAAAGCAAAGTGTGCCAGCAACACTAAGAGATGTTGTAGTTAGGGGACATTTAAGCCCCCTGGCTGGGGCAAAATTCAGCCCAAAATTGCTACCAGAGGATCTGAGCTGAGCTGCTCCTTTTGCGCTCTCCCAGCAGGTTTCTAACTGCTGCCCAAGAGTGCTGAACTCTTAGCATTAAACACAAGATGAATTCCAGGTAAGGAAGACCAGAAATAGATGCATCCTCTTGTTAAAAAAATAAAGCCTGCTGAATGTTCAGAGTTTTAAACCATTGCTCATATACCGAAAAAGAAAACCAAAAATCAACCTGATTCTTCCTTGGTGGAACTTTGCTTAATCTTGTCCAGTTCTGGGCCCCTCAGTTTGGGAAGGGTGTTGAGTTGCTTGAAGGTGTCCAGAGAAGGGCAACAAAGTTGGTGAGGGGTTTGGAGCACAGCCCTGTGAGGAGAGGCTGAGGGAGCTGGGGTTGCTTAGCCTGGAGAAGAGGAGGCTCAGGGGAGACCTTATTGCTCTCTACAACTCCCTGAAGGGAGGTTGTAGCCAGGTGGGGGTTGGTCTCTTCTCCCAGGCAACCAGCACCAGAACAAGAGGACACAGTCTCAAGCTGCACCAGGGGAGGTTTAGGCTGGATGTTAGGAAGAAGTTCTTCCCAGAAAGAGAGATTCCCCATTGGAATGTGCTGCCCAGGGAGGTGGTGGAGTCCCCATCACTGGAGGTGTTTCGGAAGAGACTGGATGGGGCACTTGGTGCCATGGTTTAGTTGATTAGATGGTGCTGGGTGATAGGTTGGACTTGATATCTTTGAGGTCTTTTCCAACCTTGTTGATTCTATGATTCGGGAGGGAGTTGAAGCCCATGCTCTAGGAAAAGTTTTTCAATGCATCCCTGGAAAATGGGAAGGTGTGAAGAGGCAGGAGCCAAGGCACATGCAAGGAAAGGAGGAGATAGGTTGGAAAGTAAAATGAACTTCACTGGGCACTGAAGAGAACCTGGATATGTGTTTTCAAACATACTGTGTGTGGCTGTAATGCTCACTCCCCAGAGTGGCAAACCTGGGGATATAAAATACGGCTCAAGATGAAAGGAAAGACATGAAGAGGAACCAGAACTGATGCTGAACTGTTTCCCCCCTCTGTTACACAAGCAGATGATTTAAAAGAATCCCATTTTAGTGAGGCAAAATCTGAATGTGCATTGCAGAACAGGCTCTGGCTTGAGTCTACCAGACAATGCTTAGAACAGTAACCATCCTCTCCACTGCTCTGTGGAGCAGCTCTGCTTACAGACCCATTCCCTCCAAACTGAGTGATGTGAGAAGGAATTAGCCAGTGACCAACTCCTTCAGCTTTATGGCCAAGCTATGTGCAAGTTGTTAGAGCTGTGCAATGAAGTGCAACCAGCTGTGCTGTTCCTTCCCTCTGGCCACTGTGAATTATTAATTGCTGTTTATCTGAATTTGTCACTCCTTGGAGAGTTCCATTAAGGCAAATGACACAGTGAAAACGACTCCTTGAGATACCAAGTCCTCTGCTTGCAGGTCTGGTACTCAGACACATCTGTTCATGCAATAATGTAATTTCAAAGGCATTAAGGCTTGTATCAGAACAGCTTTACAACTCAGAACCTCCATAAAAATAGCAATTCACAGATGTGGCACAAAATTGATTAAGCCATAAAGAATGGAGACTGCAGGGACAATATTCCGAAGTGCATGAAGGAAAATGAATGATCAGGTGTTGGGAAACAGATCAACACTTCGAAGCCTTTGATAATCTATTGGTATCCAGGGGGAAATGCAGACATTTCTCAGTTTTAAACCCCCACTTTCCTTCAGGTCTGCAAGCTGAGCTCCTGGAAGAATGTGGCTCTGTTTGCAAACTCAGCCCCATGGCATGCAGAGCTCTCTCTCCACATGATAAGAACCTGACTTAATAGTTCCAAAGTAATAGTCTCTCAGCACACATAATTCAGTATTGAATTCCTGACTCTTTGTCCCTCCATAAGATGATTGCAGTGATGTAATGACAAACAGTGCAGGAATAATGAAATGGGGTTTGCCTGCCAAGACATTACAGGAAAAAAAAACCAAACCCCAAACCAAACCACAAAACTTTTGCTGCCCAAGAACTAAATATCATTTCACGTAAAGTTTTCCCCCAGTGTAATGGAGATGAAAAGCAGCAAAAATAAAATGGGATGGTTCCTGCTTCAAAAGCTATTTTCTGATGGCAGGAATGACAATAAGCTGGAGCAGCTCATCTCTAGTTTACTCTTGTCTGATGAGACACTTGGCAAGCACAGGGCAATAACTTCATTGCCATCTAGGAGATAGGAAGTGTCAGTTGCTAGGTTCACCAGGAAAATATTCCACAAGAAACTTTACTTAGGGCCAGTCAGGAGAATTCTCATGCACTCCCTTGAGTCACCAAGAATAATTATGTGAGATACAGGATCATAATTTTTGCTTTAGAGTCCCCTGGCACAACTGATACAGAACCATATGGGAAAAGCAGAAGAAATGTCCCAGTGTGCACTTGCAGCCCAGAAAGCTAATCACAGCCTGGGCTGCATCAGCAGGTCAAAGGAGGTGATTCTCCCCCTCTGCTCCACTCTGGTGAGACCCCACCTGGAGTACTGTGTCCAGTTCTGGAGCCCCTATTACAGCAAGGATCTGGAGGTGCTGGAAGGTGTCCAGAGAAGGGCCATGAGGATGATCAGAGGGCTGGAGCTGGTCTCCTGTGAGAACAGTCTGAGAGAGTTGGGGCTTTCCACCTGGAGACAAGAAGGCTCCGAGGAGACCTTATTGGGGCCTTCCAGCATCTGCAGGGGGCTACAAGAAAACTGGGGAGGGACTTTTAGGGTGTCAGGTAATGATAGGACTGGGGGCAGTGGAACAGAGCTAGAAATGGGTAGATTGAGATTGGATGTTAGGAAGAAGTCCTTCCCCATGAGGGTGGTGAAACACTGGCACAGGTTGCCCAGGAAGGTGGTAGAAGCCTCAACCCTGGTGATTTTTAAGGCCAGGCTGGATGTGGCTGTGAGCAACCTGACCTAGTGTGAGGTGTCCCTGCCCATGGCCAGAGGGTTGGAACTAGATAATCCTTGAGGTCCCTTCCAACCATAACAATTCTTTGATTCTATGATTTTTTATATGCTCTCAGCACTATCTTGATAATGAATAATACTTTCTTTGTCACTTATGGAGTGCAGGCTAAAGGCAACACCCAAATGGTACTGAATGTTGTGTTTCTAGTTTGTCCAATATAAATCAAGAGGAACAAATTTGTTTCCAGCATTCCTGCTTGCTGAACTGCTCAGTGAAACACCAAAGCTGAGTGCTTCATTCTGCAAGGCACAGAACTGTATCCTGCTGCCTGGAACTGGCTGAAGCAATTTCAGAACAACTACTGGTGCTCATAAGATCCCAGCAGCGATAGCTGCTGCACTGAAACACTCTGGAAAGCCAAAGACCATGCCTGTCTTTAATAACAAAAGTAGAAAAGAAAGTATTGATTAGCCAGCTATTTCTTAGCCAGAAAGAAAAGGAAAGCAGCATACAACACAGAGTTGTAACATGCAATATTTTTTGACTCATGAAAAGGGAAAGGGGAGAATGAAGGAGAGGGGGAAAGGGGGGAGAATGAAGGAGAGGGGGGAAGGGGGGGAGAAAAGGAGAGGGGGAAAGGGGGGAGAAAAGGAGAGGGGGAAAGGGGGGGAGAAAAGGAGAGGGGGAAAGGGGGGGAGAAAAGGAGAGGGGGGAAAGGGGGGAGAAAAGGAGAGGGGGGAAAGGGGGGGAGAAAAGGAGAGGGGGAAAGGGGGGAGAAAAGGAGAGGGGGAAAGGGGGGAGAAAAGGAGAGGGGGAAAGGGGGAGAAAAGGAGAGGGGGAAAGGGGGGGAGAAAAGGAGAGGGGGAAAGGGGGGAGAAAAGGAGAGGGGGAAAGGGGGGAGGGAGAGGGGGGAAAGGGGGGGAGAAAAGGAGAGGGGGAAGGGGGGGAGAAAAGGAGAGGGGGAAAGGGGGGGAGAAAAGGAGAGGGGGAAAGGGGGGGAGAAAAGGAGAGGGGGAAAGGGGGGGAGAAAAGGAGAGGGGGAAAGGGGAGAGAATGAAGGAGAGGGGGAGAAAGGGGAGAGAATGAAGGAGAGGGGGAGAAAGGGGAGAGAATGAAGGAGAGGGGGGAGAAAGGGGAGAGAATGAAGGAGAGGGGGAGAAAGGGAGAGAATGAAGGAGAGGGGGAGAAAGGGGAGAGAATGAAGGAGAGGGGGAGAAAGGGGAGAGAATGAAGGAGAGGGGGAGAAAGGGGAGAGAATGAAGGAGAGAGGGGAGAAAGGGGAGAGAATGAAGGAGAGAGGGGAGAAAGGGGAGAGAATGAAGGAGAGAGGGGAGAAAGGGGAGAGAATGAAGGAGTGAGGGTCCAGGTGGGGTCTCACCAGAGCTGAGTAGAGGGGAAGAATCACCTCCCTTGACCTGCTGGTCACACTTCTCCTGATGCAGCCCAGGATCTGATTGGCTTTCCAGGCCCCTGCTAGGAGCCCTTCCACAAGGTGGGTTACAGGTTTTGAATCACAGAATCATTTAGGCTGGAAAAGACCCTGAGGATCATCAAGTCCAAGTGTAAACTTTGAGAGGCAAGCTCTCCCAAATATCCTCATGTTCTGCAAGGCTAAGGGGGTGCAAGAAGACAAGTTCCAAGGGGCAGCTGATATTTTTAAGTGCACAACCTCCCTTACCTCACAGTAATTTATTCTTGTAGCCACAGCCCTGTGCTCAGTGGAGATAGAAGGTGATGAATTTAAGACTCATGTAGCCTAAATAATTAATCTGACTTGCAATCCCATCCTGAACTCCTCAACATGTGCCTGGACAGCTACCAATGGCTGCAGAGAAATGTATAGCAGAGGCAAGCTCGCATGTGGGTCACCTTGTATGGAAATCACAGACCCATTTTCACTACTCCTGTGCACTGCTGTTGCAGTTAGCTGAGTATTGCCCTCATACACACTCAGGCAAAAGAGAGATTTCCTGTCTCAAACAGAAAGAGTAGGGACCAAATTACTCTGTCCATGGTGGGGGGTGGAAAATAATCCAACTTTACAACAAGGATTGGTGGTCACAGCATGAGACATTGCCAGGTCACATCTCAGACATATTCCTGGAAAGCCACTTCTAGCCTATTTGAATAGAATAGGACAGGACCGAGCAGGTTGGAAAAGACCTTTGAGACTGTGTCCTCTTGTTCTGTCACAGGGTGCCTTCAGGTAGTTGTAGACAGCAATAAGGTCGCCCCTGAGCCTCCTCTTCTCCAGGCTAAGCAACCCCAGCTCCCTCAGCCTCTCCTCACAGGGCTGTGCTCCAGACCCCTCCCCAGTTTTGTTGCCCTTCTCTGCACACCTTCCAGCAACTCAACATCTTTTCTAAATGGAGGAACAGCAGACACAGTACTCAAGGTGTGGCCTAACCAGTGCTGAGCACAGGGCAGAATGACTTCCCTGCTCCTGCTGGCCACACTGTTCCTGATACAGGCCAGGATGCCATTGGCCTTCTTGGCCACACAAAGTGGACATATCTACTACTTTAACAAACACCTGAGAAATTCAGCAACTCTGTTGTCCTGTTGTGTTCAAAGCACTTTTTGATTACAAGGAAGAGGCCCTTTGAGTGATAAGGATTCAATGCAGCACAGACATTCTGCCTAGAAAGCAGCCAGGCTTTCATATGGAAATCTTGCAGTGTGGCTTGATTATTTTTTCTTCTCTTCTTTACTTTTAAGAAGTGCATTGTTCCCCCTATAGGATGAGCATTTCTGGAACAGTTGCATAATGTTCAATTTGCCCTTGGTGAATTTTTCTGCTTTGCTTGCCTGAAATAAAGTTGCTTCTTTTTCACTGCTTTGCTGAAACGAATGCCCAAAGGCCTTTATACAGGAACTGGTTAATGTGAGATGTCACCATGATTAATGAATGAGAGGTTTATTTTAAAAAGCAGTACTTTCATTACCACTTCTCATGGCAGGAGCCTGACATGACAGTGCTAAAAGTTGCATAAGAAGAGGAAGGGGGGGGGGGGAAGAAAAAAGGAAGAAAAGGGGGGAAAAAGAAGAGGAAGAAAAGGGGGAAAAAAAAAGAAGAAGAAAAGGAGGAAAAAAGAAGACGAAGAAAAGGGGAAAAAAAGAAGAAGAAAAGGAAAAAAAGAAGAAGAAAAGGAAAAAAAAAGAAGAAGAAGAAAAGAAAAAAAAGAAGAAGAAAAGAAAAAAAGAAGAAGAAAAGAAAAAAAGAAGAAGGAAAGGAAAAAAAGAAGAGAAGGGAAAAAAAGAAGAGAAGGGAAAAAAAGAAGAGAAGGGAAAAAAAGAAGAGAAGGGAAAAAAAGAAGAGAAGGGAAAAAAAGAAGAGAAGGGAAAAAAAGAAGAGAAGGGAAAAAAGAAGAGAAGGAAAAAAAGAAGAGAAAAAAAGAAAAAGAAGAGAAGGAAAAAAAAGAAGAGAAGGAAAAAAAGAAGAGAAGGAAAAAAAGAAGAGAAGAAAAAAAGAAGAGAAGGAAAAAAAGAAGAAAAAAAGAAGAGAAGGAAAAAAAGAAGAGAAGGAAAAAAGAAGAGAAGGAAAAAAAGAAGAGAAGAAAAAAAGAAGAGAAAAAAAAAAAGAAGAGAAGGAAAAAAGAAGAGAAGAAAAAAAGAGAAGAAAAAAAGAGAAGGAAAAAGAAGAAAAGGAAAAAAAGAAGAGAAGGAAAAAAAGAAGAGAAGAAAAAAGAGAAGAAGGGAAGGAAACAAAAAGAAGGGAAGGAAACAAAAAGAAGGGAAGGAAACAAAAAGAAGGGAAGGAAACAAAAAGAAGGGAAGGAAACAAAAAGAAGGGAAGGAAACAAAAAGAAGGGAAGGAAACAAAAAGAAGGGAAGGAAACAAAAAGAAGGGAAGGAAACAAAAAGAAGGGAAGGAAACAAAAAGAAGGGAAGGAAACAAAAAGAAGGGAAGGAAAAAAAAGAAGGGAAGGAAAAAAGAAGGGAAGGAAAAAAAGAAGGGAAGGAAAAAAAGAAGGGAAGGAAAAAAAGAAGGGAAGGAAAAAAAGAAGGGAAGAAAAAAAGAAGGAAGAAAAAAAAGAAGGGAAGAAAAAAAGGGAAGAAAAAAAGGGAAGGGAAAAAAAGAAGGGAAGGAAAAAAAGAAGGGAAGGAAAAAAAAAGAAGGGAAGGAAAAAAAAGAAGGGAAGAAAAAAAAGAAGGGAAGGAAAAAAAGAAGGGAAGGAAAAAAAAGAAGGGAAGGAAAAAAAAAGAAGGGAAGGAAAAAAAGAAGGGAAGGAAAAAAAGAAGGGAAGGAAAAAAAGAAGGGAAGGAAAAAAAGAAGGGAAGGAAAAAAAAGATGAGCAGGAAAAAAAAGATGAGCAGGAAAAAAGAAGAGAAGGAAAAAAAGAAGAGAAGGAAAAAAAGAAGAGAAGGAAAAAAAGAAGAGAGGGAAAAAAGAAGAGAGGGAAAAAAAGAAGAGAGGGAAAAAAGAAAGAGAGGAAAAAAGAAGAGAGGGAAAAAAGAAGAGAGGGAAAAAAGAAGAAGAGGGGAAAAAAGAAGAGAAGGAAAAAAGAAGAGAAGGAAAAAAAGAAGAGAAGGAAAAAAGAAGAGAAGGAAAAAAAGAAGAGAAGGAAAAAAAGAAGAGAAGGAAAAAAAGAAGAGAAAAAAGAAGGGAAGGAAAAAAAAGAAGGGAAGGAAAAAAAGAAGGGAAGGAAAAAAAGAAGAAGAGAAGAAAAAAAGAAGAAGAGAAGAAAAAAAAGAAGAAGAGAAAAAAAAAGAAGAAGAGAAGGAAAAACAAAGGAGAAGAAAAAAAAAGAAGAAAAGGGAAAAAGAAGAAGAAAAGGAAAAAAAAAGAAGAAAAGGAAAAAAAGAAGAAAAGGAAAAAAAAAGAAGAAAAGGAAAAAAAAAAGAAGAAAAGGAAAAAAAGAAGAAAAGGAAAAAAAGAAGAAAAGGAAAAAAAAAAAAAAGAAGAAAAGGAAAAAAAAAGAAGAAAAGGAAAAAAAAAGAAGAAAAGGAAAAAAAAGAAGAAAAGGAAAAAAAAAGAAGAAAAGGGAAAAAAAAAAAAAAAAAAAACTTCAACATTTTGTAGGATTGAGGTAAACCAAAGGAACAAAAAAAAAAAAAAGGAATCTAGAAAATAGAATTCCAAAGGAAGTGGATTTCGGTGTGAGATGTGGTTGGGTTTGGTTTAAAATTGACATTGAGACTCTTGAATGTGTCCAGAGAAGGACAACGAGGCTGGGGTCTGGAGCACAGCCCTGTGAGGAGAGGCTGAGGGAGCTGGGGTTGCTTAGCCTGGAGAAGAGGAGGCTCAGGGGAGACCTTCTTGCTCTCTACAACTACCTGAAGGGAGGTTGTGGACAGGCAGGGGCTGGTCTCTTCTCCCAGGCAACCAGTACCAGAACAAGAGGACACAGTCTCAAGCTGTACCAGGGGAGGTTTAGGCTGGAGGTTAGGAAGAAGTTCTTCCCAGAAAGAGTGATTGGCCATTGGAATGTGCTGCCCATGGAGGTGGTGGAGTCACCATCCCTGGAGGTGTTCAAGAGGGGATTGCATGTGGCACTTGGTGCCATGGTTTAGTAGTCAGGAGGTGTTGGGTGACAGGTTGGACTTGATGATCTTTGAGGTTTTTTTCCAACCTTATTGATTCTATGAAGAAAAAAAATGTTGGAGAGCAGATCTAAGATCGCTTGTGGACAGGTGAACTGGAAATAGGGCCAAACTGCACTTGCAGGTATAATTGCCAGCCATGAAGAGGAAGCAAACCACGCATCCATGGAGGATGCTGTGCTGAAAGGTGCTAATGGCTGACATCACCTGAGTGTGAGCGAGAGAACGAAGTCTAAGGTGGAAAAAGCAGGCTGCAAGCTGGAACACTGCCAAACTCAGAGCAAGAAGCCAGCACACTCTGTAGCTGGAAGCAGATGCAGACAGGAGGACTGGCTGTGGAGGGCAATAAACCTGCAAAGAAAGGCACAGCCAAACCAAGGCTGGAAATAAAAGGACTTTGCCAAATTCAAGCACAGGAGCTAGGGTTCGTTATTAGTAGAGGCAGAAAGCCAGCATCACTTTGCTGGTGGCAGAGAATAAAACATGGATGGCCATCATGGCAAAAGCCAGCACTTCCCCAGCTCTGTGCTAGTGAACGTTGTGGGAGGCCAAAGCAGCAGCTGATGAGGTGCACCCTCTCCCCCAGCACACCACCTCTGGGACCACGAGGAAAGAAAGTTGAAGAGAAGCCTCTCAGCCCGACTTTAGGATGTTTGCTCTTTGCAGCAGCGATTTGCATGCAAGAAACATTACCCGAAAGGTAATGGCACTTCTTTGACATTGAAATGACTTCAACTATGCGAGGCAAGATTTCTTAGAAATGGGGAATGATGGTTTTTAAATAGTCCAGACCTTTGCAGGATTTCCAAAGGCTTTGGAAATCATTCTGCTCCAGCCTGAAAACAAGCTCCCAAATGTCAGAATTTCCTGGAGGGAGGGGTGGGGGAATCAGTTAAACTGAGCTGCCATCCCACAGCTTAGACAGTGCAGCTGGTGGCACTGGTCCAGGGAGGTGACAAAGAGATTTCCCTGTTTGATCATCTTGTCCACATCTATATCCTGTCTTCCTTCTCAGGTAAAAATTAAAGCCTTAAAGATGGCTCCAGAAAAAAACCAATTAGACCCCAATATATGCTCTTTGCCTGCTGCTTAGTCACCTACATCAGAAAAAGCTTCCCCCCCCCCCCCCCCCCAAAAAAATAATAAAATATGATTGCAATGATTACTGAAACTAAAGATCAGCAGAGAGTGAGGTGAGGGAATTGCCACCTTGCTGCAGGAATAAACTCCCTGGAAACCTCAATAAGCAGTCCCTGCTGAGAGCCTGTTTGTCCACCTGCAGAATGTGTTTATGGCAGATTTTAAAATACAGAGGACCAATTTGTACCTGCACTGCCTAAGGTGCATGATTCACATTTGATCCTGCATCTCCAAAATGCACAGGAGTGGGAAGGCAGCTGAGGCATTGAAGAGAGCAGTTCTGTGCTATTTTTAAATGTAGATTCTAGACCTGGTTCTGCTTGGCAAGATCAGCTTGAATCCTGAGTTATGTGGGGTTTCACTTGCGTCTATGAAAGAATCACAGAATGGCTCAGGTTGGAAGGGACCTCAGAGATCATCTACTCCAACCTCCCCACCGTGGACAGGGTTGCCTCTCAACTAGACTCAGCTGCTCAAGCCCTCATCCAACCTGGCCTTCAACACCCCCACAGAGGCGGCAGCCACAACCTCCCTGGGCAGCCTGTTCCAGAGTCTCACCACCCTCATACTGAAGAACTTCTCCCTCAGATCCAGCTTAACCCAGCTCAGCATCAAACCATTCCCCCTTGTCCTGTCTCCAGACACCCTTATGAAAAGTCCCTCTGTAGCCTCCCTATAGGATCCCTTCAGGTATTGGAAGGCAGCTCTAAGGGCCCCCCCCAGAGTCTTCTTTCTCTAGGTTGAACACCCCCAGCTCCCTCATCCTGTCCTCATAGCAGAGGTGCTCCAGCTCTTGCATCATCTTTGTGGCCCTCCTCTGGACTCACTCCAACACCTCTGTGCCTTTCTTATGATGGGGACATCAGAACTAAATGAAAGAAGTGCTTAAGCTCCTTACTTACATAAGTGACAATGGCAGTATGTTCAGTAGGCATCCTTCATCTGTGTTGTCTGCTGTGATGAGGCAATGGTTCCTCAGGTTCCTGTCCCAGCTTGCAGTTAGGTGCTCTCTGCTCCTTAACACCCACCCAGATGCCAGAGCATGCCATCAGTTGTAGTAACTGAAATCAGAGAATGGAACTAGAATGGAATGGAACCTTATCTTTAAGGTCTTTTCCAACCCAAACCATTCTATGATATGCTTATTTCTCCTCTTTAAATAACTTGCTGGCATGCCTTGCTCTGCAGTGGAACAGAAACCACACTGCCCATTAAACAACATTTGCCTTCTGACAGCTCCAGGATTTAGGCATTGCAGAAGGACATCAAAGAAACACAAGGCAGGCTTGAAGTGATAGTCACAGGCACAGACAAGTTTATATTAAACACCACAATGCTGGCTGGCAAAAGAAGATCCTATTTCTACCCCCACCTCAGTGCAGTGTTGTCCCAGTGAAGGACAAGCCAGCAGACCACAAAAATAGCTCTGGCATCTTGCCTTGGTCTAGTTCTCAAACCACTTGGGGATTATCTCAGGGGATGGTCTGTGCTGCTGGTTTCAGAGCAGATCTATTCTGTTCCCTGCTGATATTTTTATGCACTGAGGATGAGAAAACATTCTCCTAACTAAAGTCAATCCTGATGTTCATCTCCAGGTTCTCTAACACACACACACATCCACCCTAATGAGTAGCTCATGTTTAGATGTCAATTATTTCTGCTTCTTCCCCATGAGACAGCACCTGTTGTTTGAAGTGATGCTTCCTTTTCCAAGTGCTTGTCATTCTCACTTAGTCTAGTGCAGCTGAAAGCGAGGAGTCAATTCCCACTGCCTTCCTTCGCTGAATTTGCAGCAATCACCTGGAATTACAGTTCAACATCAAACCCTTCTCAGTTGATGGCTTTCAGCACATAAACATGCTCAGCCTGCCAGGCCGTGGCCTGAAGCACAAAAGCTCTCCACATCAAATCAGAATTTTAGGAGTTCTCATTTTCATGTCATGGACTATGTTTTGCTCATGAACCATGAGTGGAGAAGTGTAAGCTCTAATCTGGCCTGTATCAGGAACAGGGTGGCCAGCAGGGAGGTCATTCTGCCCCTGTACACTGCACTGGTTAGGCCACACCTTGAGTCCTGTGTCCAGTTCTGGGCCCCTCAGTTTAGGAAAGATGTTGAGTTGCTGGAAGGTGTCCAGAGAAGGGCAACAAAGCTGGGGAGGGGTTTGGAGCACAGCCCTATGAGGAGAGGCTGAGGGAGCTGGGGTTGTTTAGCCTGGAGAAGAGGAGGCTCAGGGGAGATCTTATTGCTCTCAACAACTCCCTGAAGGGAGGTTGTAGCCAGGAGGGGGTTGGTCTCTTCTCCCAGGCAACCTGTGACAGAACAAGAGGACACAGTCTCAAGCTGTGCCAGGAGAGGTTTAAGCTGGATGTTAGGAAGAAGTTCTTCATGGAAAGAGATTGGCCATTGGAATGTGCTGCCCAGGGATGTGGTGGAGTCAGCATCACTGGAGGTGTTTAGGAAGAGACTGGATGGGGTGCTTGGTGCCATGGTTTAGTTGATTAGCTGGTGTCAGGTGATAGGTTGGGCCCGATCATCTTGAAGGTCTCTTCCAACCTGGTCTATTCGTATTCGTATTCTATTCTATTCTATTCTATTCTATTCTATTCTATTCTATTCTATTCTATTCTATTCTATTCTATATCAGGTGCAGATTTGAGGGGTTGGGGCAGAAGCAAAACAGTATGAAAGGGGAAACCCTGGCACCAGTTTTTGCAGCACCTTGTCTCATAGAATTGTCTTGGGTGGAAAAGACCTTCGTGATACAAAGTCCAACTGGTTAACCCAGAACTGCCAGGTCACCGCTAAACCACAGCTCTCAGCACCACATCTACATGACTTTTAAATCTTTCCAGGGATGTTCTGGTAGGTTTTTAGGGGTAGCAGAAAGTTTAGATGCCCTTACAACCCAAACAAGGAGGGAATGCCTCTTCAGGTCCCTCCCAACCAAAGCCATTCTATGATTCTACATCCACTGCATGAGATTAATGTGTCAACACCAAACCAAACCAATGATGCTAGCAAGATCTGTAAGGCATCAGCTCAAAGCAGAATCTGACTCAGTGTCTGGCAGCTGAAGGAGGAGATCAAAAACCTCAGGGCAGAAAAAGAGGGTTTCAAGTGAGGTCAATTACTTTCTAAAACAAATCAACATGGGACTGGGAATTCTCCATCCCCCAACCTGCTTTTACTTCTGGTCTCTGCAGTGCAAAACCATCCAGGTACTTCCTTCCTCATGTGTGAGTCTCTGAATGCTTTCCTACAGTGGTTGCCTACCAGCACAGGAACATGTGGGACTTTTCCTTAGGGAATCTAAGCAGGTTCAAGTTCACATTCAGGTTTCTCTCTGTTTACCCAGACCACAAGAAATGCCCAAACCTTCTGCACATCCGCTTCCCCCACCACAGTCCCCAGGCTCTTCTTCCATTTCCAAGAACCACCTACAAAATCACTGACACTCTCCTTAGACCCTTCTGAACACCAACTCGTTTGGCAAAGCATCAAACCACTTATCCACCTTGACAGTTATTGCTTTTCTCTCTCTGACCTGCTTCATTCTACCCTGCACTTCTCCCTGCTGAGCAGATGTGTGGTCTTGTGGGCGAGTTTTCTCCCTCCTCCTCCTTCCCTCTACTTTTGCCCTTTTCTGTCTCATCATCCTCTCTGTGTTTCATACTCTGTACCTCCAGGGAGTCTGTGCTACATCTTTGAGAACTACAGGAGGAGATGGCCCTTAACTTCCAGCAAAATGTTTTGCTAGGAGACAGAAAAACTGCGAACATAGAAAACTCTTTAATTTGATGGTAATGTGAATAATTCTCTAGGGTTTAATCATCCTCTTCATATTGTCTACCAGCAGTTGCCCAGAGCTTAGCAAGAATGACACATTCTGTGCAATTCTGCACTGTGCCTGTGCAACCTCTCTTTCAAGACAAGAGTGTTGAAATCTGGAATGAAAAGGCAAAAGAAGAGAAAAAGAGGTTGTGCTCTGTACCCAATTTTACTTCGTTTTCAACTGAGCATGGAAGCACTTTGGCCATCCTATGTGCCAATACTGTGGCTTTCTCCTCTGGCTGTTATCTTCTAACACTTTTCCTTTTACTGGACACTCAATTTCAAAGCCAGCAGCCCAGTCTCTAGTGTGCTAAGTGTAACAGTTTGGGAGCCATCTCTGCTTTGCAGTCCTTGAAGCCTGGAATTTCAAGGCTACAAAAAGTCCTCTTTCCACTTTTACTTGCTAGGGGTCTGCAAGGTGGCTCTGCCAGCAGTTTGCAGCAGCAAACATGAATCAATGAGATGAGACAGGAGCCAATGAAAGCAACAAATGGGTGGGCTCAGAAGGACTGACCCTTGAGAAGCAATTAATGTGTGGACAGGCCATATGGGCTGGCAACGTGCAGCATCGTTCTCTACCTGCTGCCACTGGTGGCACTGCACCAAGAGGGATCAGAACAGCTGTCAGTCCCCAGGAACAGCCGACTGCAGTGTAAAGAGCTTCAAAACAAGCCTGAAACATCAAAACTCCTTGGTAAATCCCTAAAAGAAAAAGCTGAGAAACAGTGTAGAAGGAGCTACATTAAAAGTAAAAGGTGGAAGTGTTTCCTATGCAAAATAAAACCTCATGAGCCTGTCCTTTCCCCTGCTTCTCCTCTTTGATTGCAGACTCCTCTCTCCTCCCTAAACTTCTTTTGATTGTTGCAATTGGCATTATAATCACAAGTTTCCTCTGTGAATGTCTTCAAACAAACCTTCAGATATTCAGCTTCAGGCTCTACCTTTCCCTCCTGTCTTCTCCAATTCATTTTAATAAGGTCAGGGTTCCTTCCAGGAGATGTTGTGGCAGGTAGGGGGAAAAACCCAACAATATGAGCAAGTTAGATCCCACTTAACTGCTTCTCCCTACTTTCCAAAGACTTTCCTCCTGAAAAATAAACTTTCTGTAGCAGTGCTTGTTATTGAGGCCAAGTGCAGTGGGAGACATCACTGCCCTGCTGCCCTTTGCCAGCTGACAGACACGGAGACGAGGTCTAAGATGCTGGCAGGAGCTGACACCGTCGCTCTCAAAAGGGCAAAATGGACTTTTCAATCTGACAGTATCACACAGAAGCAGCAGAAGCTAACCAGGGCTACCTGGTGGTGTTGTACCAAGCAGAAAGCACTGCCTGGGCTCACTGGAGGGTATTGTATTTTTTGTGGGGTGAGGAGTAGGTGTGAAATCAGAAATCATCACAAAAATGATGATTTTAGTGCTTTGTCTTAATCACTGTAATCTACATTTCACAGGAGGTAAGCTCCACTTGGAGACAGATGCATTTCAGAAAGGCAGAACACTGAATAAGTTCATAGAGTTATTTGGGTTGGAAAAAACCCTTTAAGATCAAGTCCAACCATCAGACCACCACCATGCCCACTAAAACATGTCCCCAAGTGCTATGTCTGCACACTTTTTTAACACCTCCAGGGCCTGTGACTCCACCACCTCCCTGGAAAGCCTGTTCCAGTCCCTGACTGCTCTTGCAGGCAAGAAAAGTTTCCTAATATTCAACTTAAACCTCTGCTGGTGCAGCTTTAAGCCATTTTCTCTCATCACTTGATACTGGGGAGAAGAGACCAACCCCCTCCTCACTCTAATCTCTTTTCAGGGGTTGCAGAGAGCAATGAGGTCTTCTCTCAGCTCCCTCTTCTCCAAACTAAACCACCCCAGGTCCCTCAGCTGCTCCTCCTCACCAGACCTGTTCTCCAGACCCTTTGTTGCCCTTCTCTGGACAAAAGCCTGATGAGAAAGAACAAAATTACCCTGTCTGCTATTCTTTCTCCAGTGGTTCAGCATTCTGACTTCACTTTCTAAAGGATCTGACCTATCATCAGCGTGTGAAGATACACTCTCAACCAAAACCTAACCAGCACGGACTGAGTCAGTGACCAGCAGCCTGCACCTCCATCTGAGACAAATGAACAAAGGGCTGCTAGGAGTTTATTCTGCAGGCCCTGCATCAATCTTTCTCAGGGCCTGATATGAATGGTTGGATCCTTCCAAGATAGTCTGTCAGCTACAACAGATGTTTGATGGGGTTATCGATGAAGAACAAGAGCTACCCACCTGGATTAAAGAGATAAACAGGCAGCAATCTTTGCTTCAGAGAACAGCCCAAAGCAGAGCTTTCAGCTGAGGGGTTTGTCTGTCTTATGCATCAGCAGACTTGATCAGAGTCAAACTTTAATGAGGTGTTTGTGCAGAGCAGCTGAAGTTGTTTAATTACAGACTTTTCGAGGAGCATCTTTTGTTCCCAGTGGGACCTGGCCTATTTGCAGAGCAGTCTTGTCTGGAAAGAAAGGATTAGTTTACCTGTCTCTGTTACTGAAAGCTAAGATGACTGAAGAGGCAGGAGACAGTGCCCCTTTGTACCTGCTGAGAAAATTCTCTCCAGTTAGACACTAAGCTCAGCTTAATGCTTTAATTGTGGGACTGTGCTTGATTGCAGTGCAGCGCTAAGGAGAGCTGCAGCTGATAGAAGTTTGTGGGGGAGGTGGGGAAAAGCCCACCACCACCACCACCAAGCCTCTACTATTCTCAGGAAGAAAACCTGCAAGTTTCATCTGAGTAGATGATACCATTCCATGTTTTCACCAATAAAGAGGACCTGATCTAGTTGGAGATGTCCCTGCTCGCTGCAGGGGGCTTGGACAAGATGACCTTCGAGGGTCTGTTCCAACCCAATGCATTCTATGATTCTGTGATTGTAGGGTGAAGACACCAAGGTAATGCAACCCCCTTCCCTGTACACAAAATGTTGACCATTTTATAAGCCACTAATTCTTGAGAGAGTACTATAATTATGCTCAAAAACCTGAGTAAGGCACCCCTAAGAGAAGCTCCTGAAGAAAGACCTGAGCATGGAGTTGAGGACCTGGACTCTGAGCTGTGTAAGAGATGAGATCACAGAAAGGGAAGGGTTGGAAAGGACCTCTGGAAGTCATCTAGTCCAAACCCCTGCTACAGCGGGTTTGCCTAGATCAGGTTGCACAAAAACACATCCAAATGGGTTTTGAAAGTCTCCAGAGAAGGAGGCTCCACAACCTCTCTGGGCAGCCTGCTCCAGGGCTCCAGCACCCTCAAAGGAAAGAAGGTTCTCCTACAGATGTCCTAAAAGAGCTGGACTCATATCCCCTGCTACACTGCCATGTCCTGTGTACACATCCAGCTCACCCTGTAGCCAGCACCTCATCCAAGAGTCTTTAGGCCTTCTAACACATTTGTCACTTGTCTGTTCACTCACTCAGCCCCAGGAAGAGAAATACTGGCAGCAGAGTGCCTCCTGTAGTAATGCAGCTGGTGTTTAGAGTCTGCAGACCACTTTTTCCTTTTGCTTCAGAGGGTTCAGTTGTGTGCAGGTGGAATTCATCTTACCCAAATATAGTGTGCATGGAAAGAAAGAAGCACAGCTGGGTAAGATTTGTCTATTTTAGGCACTGACCTCAGGATGAGAAGATTCCTGCCATCAAACACCTATTCCTCTTCACTGACACTGCAGGGAGCCTGCGATGACTCACTCAGATGTAGGACCCTACATGTGGCCTGATGAATCCTGCCTGAAGTATCTTGAAGCCAAGGGCAAGACCTTGAGTTAGAAGCCACCTCGTATGGAAAGCAAAGGCAAAAAGCAGATGCAGGAAGCATTGCTGAGGAGATGAACTGAACTGGGACTGAAGCACTTAGCTGCTAGTGCTGGATTTGAAACCATCCCTGATCCAAAATGTTCTGTGGTTCAGAAATACCTGAGCTTCCTCCTGCTGCTGGTGAGCATTTCTGCCCGAGCTGGTGTTACACAGGGCTAAGTGGAAAGCTTGATGCACTCAGGGATTACCAAGGACTGGCTTAAATTTGAAAGCTTTTGATAAAGACACAACTCATTACTTTAAAAGGCAACAGCTACTGCTGAAGAGCAGCTTCTGCAGGCAAGAGGTTGATGGGAGAGCACAGCATTGAACCTCAGCAATGTAGCAAGCAGACACTTCCCCTGCCTCATAAACCTGACTGGGACATCTTTCAGCATCTCCTCTGTAATGACCCATAGCAATGTTTCCATAGAAGTCTTGGGCTTGTGTTTTGGAGAACAAACAACTGCACATCTCAGAGTAGTTATCAAGCTATTATCTTCAAATGCAGTCATGAAGCTATTCAGTAATTTTCTGTTGGTTGGTTTGTTTGTTTTCCTTTCAAATCAGGAATATTTGGCTTCTGTTCAGTACAGCTATAATAATGTCTGTCAGCTCTTCCCAAAACACCACACTCTCCTCACAGCTGTCACCAGTGCCAGCAACCAGAGCTGGCTGTAGGCAAACCACTCAAAAGGGAGGCTTCACCCACAGATCAGTAAAAAGCAGATCTCAGCAAGAGATTCTCATGGGCAGGCAACAGACTCCTGCTTCCTGCTGTAGGAAAAAATAGAAGAAAGAGAGAGGAAAGAGGAGAAATGATAGGAGAGAAGAAAGGTGAAAGAAGAGGAAGGGAGGGGGATTGGGAGGAAGGGAGGGGGATTGGGAGGAAGGGAGGGGGATTGGGAGGAAGGGAGGGGGATTGGGAGGAAGGGAGGGGGATTGGGAGAAAGGGAGGGGGATTGGGAGAGGGAAAGGAGAAAGGGAAGGATTGGGAGAAAGGGAAGGATTGGGAGAAAGGGAAGGATTGGGAGAAAGGGAAGGATTGGGAGAAAGGGAAGGATTGGGAAGGGGGAAAGGGAGGAAGGGAGGGGATTGGGAAGGGGGAAAGGGGAGAAGGGAGGGGATTGGGAAGGGGGAAAGGGGAGAAGGGAGGGGATTGGGAAGGGGGAAAGGGGAGAAGGGAGGGGATTGGGAGGGAAGGGAGATAAATGAAAAGGGACAAAGAGCAGTTCTATAACTATGAAGATCTAATGCAGCTGCATTTTCATCTTTTCCAAGCAAACCCCCACAATTCCCTACATGACTGCACACCACTCCAAGGCACAGAGTTGGATATCCATGTCTCAATATTTTCCCTTGGAAAACAGAATTGAGTGCACTCAGCACAACACCATATCGCAGCGTTCATTTTTCGTCACCTTTCATATCTCAACGCAGCTGAAAAGAGAAAATGTTTCTGTGGAGCTGAATCCAAACACAAGGCAAATGTATTTATTGCATTTGCTCTGCACAGGTACAGGGAAATTGCTCAGAATGCCCAAGCAGCAAAAGGGATTTGATTGAATGGAAAAGCTTTTGTGTGCTTCTGAGACATGAAAACCTGTCTCTGAACGCAAGACTGTGTTGAGACAAAAGAGATCTGAAGCACACTAAGATGCCACATCACCTGGGCAGGCAGCACTCTTGTGGACTCAGATGCAGTATTTCAGAAGTGTGTAAACTCCTAATTCAGGTTCACTGCCCAAGAAGCAACATTTTTTAAAGGAGCTTCTAGCAACCAGGTAATCTTGACAAAAACAGAAAGCAATGATGAACTCCCTTCAAGAGCTGAGATCTTCATCTCCAGCACTCAAAACCTGAAATATCTGTGACCATGAGTTGATCACTGTATCAGAGTATCACCAAGGTTGGAAAAGACCTCAAAGATCATCGAGTCCAACCTGTCACCACAGACCTCATGACTAGACCATGGCACCAAGTGCCACGTCCAATCCCCTCTTGAACACCTCCAGGGATGGCGACTCCACCACCTCCCTGGGCAGCACATTCCAATGGCTAACAACTCTCAGCGAAGAACTTTCTCCTCACCTCAAGCCTAAACCTCCCCTGGCACAGCTTGAGACTGTGTCCTCTTGTTCTGGTGCTGGTTGCTTGAGAGAAGAGACCAACCTCTTCCTGGCTACAGCCTCCCTTCAGGTAGTTGTAGAGAGCAATGAGGTCTCCCTTGAGCCTCCTCTTCTCCAGGCTAAACAACCCCAGCTCCCTCAGCCTCTCCTCACAGGGCTGTGCTCGAGGCCTCTCCCCAGCCTTGTTGCCCTTCTCTGGACATGTTCAAGTGTCTCAATGTCCTTCTTAAACTGAGGAGCCCAGAACTGGACACAGTACAGCTTCCATGCCAGCAGCAGTGCTCACCAGCTCCTGTGAGTGTGTGCAGCAGCTGCTATCAGGTCAGAGTAGTGCCATTCCCACGGGACACCCAGAGCAGTTCCAACTGGGTGCCAGCTTCCTTTCCCAGGAAAGGAAAAAAAGGGGGAAAGAAAAAAAAAAAATCAATGCAAGTGATAAGAAGTTTCATTCATAAAGTTAATGCTCAGAGAGCTCATTCAAAATCAAATCATTAGCAATCATATTGATTTCCCCCTCCCCCCCCCCTTCTTTGTTTTGTCTGGAAGAGATCAAAGCTGAGGAAGAGCTTCCAAAGCCTACACTGTAATGTGCTTTTCTACCGTCTTCAAGAGGTTTAATACAACTAAGATTTGTTCCTATACTGTGTCTAGAGGTGACAGGTCTTGGAAATACTTCTTGATCAAAGACAGGGGTCGGTGGTTTTCCTGTTCTCAAGTGACCTCTACACCACAGATTTAAACAGATCAAGACCTAGCAACACACCACCAAAAACAATCAATCAATCTAGGTAAATACTGGAATGTATCTCTAGCTTTGAAGCTACCCCAGTGAAAAGCAGCTTGAGTTTCATGGTCAGATCTTTAAGAGGTTCATTCCTGACCCGTTTTTGAGGGCTGTGTTGAGTAACAATGGAGAAAGGGCAGAACTAGCAGAAGGAAGCAGTAAGGTTCCTGATGAAGCATGTGAAGAAAGGAGCAGCTCTCTTTGCACTGAAAAGAATGGCGATTGGTTAGTAATTGCTCCTCTGATGAGCACACGTACAGTGAAACAGAAGTCACTGCTGGGAAGTAGAAGACCTGTAATAGCACAGTTGAGCTCCTAAGTACTTTTGTTCATGGAATACCATGAAAATAGCATTTTGCTAATTCAAGTTACTCAGGTGGAGTGTGAGCTAGTTACTAGATTCTGTAGAGGCAAGATGGCCAAAGGTATTTCACTTTGTGCATCAGCAAATATACAGACAGAAGCAGGGAGATATGCAAGGACCACATTCTTCAGAAGAAGATAAAAGGCTCTAGTTCATCACTGTGTGAGAAATCCAATAAACAGCTTTCTGGTGTTATCTTCTGTTTTGTTTAGTCTTCTCTGGAGTCTAATAGTCAAATGGCTACAACAATTAACCTTAGTAATAAAAAGGAGCAAGCTTAAGCTTGAATTAGAGAGAAAACAGAAATGGGGGCTGGGGGGGAAGGGCAGAAAAATGTTTAGATAAGTTCCAGATGGTTCTGTGAGCAGGGATTGCAATAGATGACCCCCCAGAACTTGTTTGTAACCTAAATTGTACCACATTTGTAAAAATCACATTCCTTAGCTCAGGCTGACCTGGTGGAAGTCATCTGACCTGCGTGGGAAACAGATTGGTGCAATCCCAAGCAATTTATCAGTATTGGTTTGGAGAATTATGGGGCACAGGTGAGAGGAAACCTTGGACAGAGCAGGTGGCACACCTCTGTTTTAGGAAAAGGCTGGAGTAGGAAGGCAGAACTGTGTGTCAGCACTGTAGCCTGCTCAGAATCACAGAAACATTCAGGTTTGAGAAGGACCCTCAGGATCACTAACTCCAACCCAGAACCCTACTGTATGAGGTTCACCCCTAAACCATAGCCCCAAGCACCACATCCAAACAACCTCTAAACACATCCAGGGTTGGTGACTCCACCACCTCCCTGGGCAACACATTCCAATGCCTCACCACTCTCACCCTGAAAAATTGTTTCTTAATGCCCAGTCCAAACCTACTCAGTAGCAGCTCGAGGCCATTCCCTCTTGTTCTATCGCTAATTACCTGTGAGAAGAGACCAGCACCAACCTCTCCACAGCCTGGACATGAGGAGGAAGTTCTTCCCCATGAGAGTGGTGAAGCCCTGGAATGGGTTGTCCAGGGAGGTGGTTGAGGCCCCGTCCCTGGAGATGTTTAAGCCCAGGCTGGATGAGGCTCTGGCCAGCCTGATCTAGTGCAGGGTGTCCCTGCCCTTGGCAGGGGGATTGGAACTAGCTGATCCTTGTGGTCCCTTCCAACCCTGACTGATACTATGATACTATGAATCTCAGGTAGTTGTAGAGTGCAATGAGGTCTCTCCTCAGCCCCCTCTATTTCACACTAACCAGCCCCAGCTCCTTCAGTCACTCTTAATCAGGTTTATTCTCCAGGCCCTTCCTCAGCCTCATTGCCCTTCTCTGCCCTGGCTCTAGCACCTCCACATCTCTCTTGTATTGAGGTGCCCAAAACTGGACACAATGCTCAAGGTGTGGCCTCACCAGAGCTGAGTACTCAGCCTAACTCTGAAATGCTGCAACAAAAACCACTGCCTGACAAGCCCTTAAAAAGCCAGTGACAGCAACATGACCTTCTCAAGGCCAACTAAATGTTGAGTAATGCATTTTGTTCTACAGAGGATCCCAAACACTTGATGGAAGTGGATGTATTTTTACTTACACCACCACGAAAAGCCAACTAATCTGACATATGTTTTTTTTTGTTCCAAACCAGCCACTGGGTGAGGGCTTCCCAGGCTTGGTTTCCCAAGCTGCTACTGCCAGTAAATGCACAAACATCCCTGACCCTCTGCTGGGCAGCATTCAGGTGAAAAAGGGGCATTTTGCTGTCTAACTGCAAGGTGTTTAAAGTAGCTTGAAAGCTCAACTGGAGGACTTGCAGTGTGTGTGTGCTAAATGAAGTTGTTACAGGCTGTATGCAATTGCCTCAAAGCCTCATGCCAAAAATTCTCAGCATACACTGTCAAACCAGAAGGGTGTCCTGTGGCTTTCTGCAAAACTCCAGCTTGCTGCTGGCATTTCTCTGTATTGCCATTAATGACTCAGAGGAGAGTGGGGAGTGCTCTTTATGAAACTCACACACAGGCTGAATTTAATGTGAGTTGTGAGCTCTCTGGATGCAGGATTAAAAAGAAAGAAACATCTCAGTTAGCTGGAGAAATAAACAGCATGCAATTCAGCATGGACAGGTGCAGTGCAGGAACTGTCAGCTGCAGAAGGTGGAACCCACTGGAGAAACATGAAGTTCTCAAGAAGAGGGTCAGGCTTGCAATCTAGAGAGTTTACAGTGTCACAGAGCTGCACTATATCCACCTACCTCCTTCTGGTGTGTAGAAGCAGGTGGGGGTTGTGTAAGAAGTGAAGCAATCCTCACCTTCCTGCCAGCTGTGGCACGGGCTCGATGGGAATCCTGCCTCTAGTCTGGAACAGAGGAAGACAGGAGCAACCTGTGTGTCATCCAGTGGTGACAACAGGACAACAGGTAGTGAGCACAAACCTGAACATGGGCCCCGTCCCTGGAGGCGTTTATGACCAGGCTGGATGAGGCTCTGGCAGGCCTGATCTAGTGTGGGGTGTCCCTGGCGATGGCAGGGGGTTGGAACTAGCCGATCCTTGTGGTCCCTTCCAACCCTGACTGATACTATGATACTAAGTTCCTTCTAAACATGAGGAGGAATTTCTTTGCTTTGGAGGTGGTGAACCACTAGAACAGGCTGCCCAGAGAGCTTGTGGAGTCTCCTTCTCTGGTGCCACTCAAAACCCACCTGGATGCTGTCCTGAGCAACCTGCTCTGGGTGTCCCTACTCTGGCAGGAAGATCGGACTGGATGGTCTCCAGAGGTCTCTTCCAACCCCTGCCATTCTGTGATTCTGTAATAAGAGAGCAACAAGGATAATTAAAGCCTGAGGAAAGATGGCTTGTGAGGGGCCATTGAAAGAATGTGGTGGATTAGCTTAGAGGAGAGTGAGAGGAAACAGAACAATCTTGGGATACGTAAAAGGCTGCTGCAATTACTTTGAGAGCATTTCCTGGTGAGGGATGTGTCTTCCAGGACTCCACAGCACTGTATTTCTGGTAAGCACAGCAAGTATTCCCTTAATATAAGCCTGATTTGAGGTGTTGAGTGGATCCATTCTCCACAACAGAAATACCCAAGCTGTCAGCAGGGCAGAGTTCCTCTCTGTGGTTCCTATCCAAAGGTGCTCTAGAGGCTGCTGTAAAATTCCAGGGTTGATGCTGAGTGAGAAGCAAGTCAGCAAAGAGGCTGGTGAGAAGCAAAACTTTACAATGAGCACAGAAGGCTGCATATGGAGAACATCTTTGCCTCATTATGTGAACCATGGATTGACACTACTAGAAGAGGGCACACACACTGCAGGCTTTGAAAAGTTGCCAACCAGTGGTTGTCTTTGAGACCCTCCAATCCATTTCAGTCTCGTGCTTATTAAACTGTGCCAAATAAATACTTTTATATATATTTATATATATCTCAAATAAAAACTGAAAAGGAGAAGAGTAGGACCTCCACATTCAATTCATTTTGTGCAGCTGAGCAGCATTTGTTTGCACCTTCTCCCAGGCAGCCAGCACCAAAACAGGAGGACACAGTCTCAAGCTGCACCAGGGGAGGTCTAGGCTGGATGTTAGGAAGAAGTTCTTCCCAGAAAGAGAGATTCCCCATTGGAATGTGCTGCCCAGGGAGGTGGTGGAGTCACCATCACTGGAGGTGTTTAGGAAGAGACTGGATGGGGTGCTTGGTGTCATGGTTTAGTTGATTAGGTGGTGTTGGATGATAGGCTGGACTTCATGATCTCAAAGGTCATTTCCAACCTGGTTAATTCTATTCTATGCCATTCTATACTTCACTTTACTTTACTTCCCATTCCATTCTATACTTTACTTTACTTTACTTCCCATTCCATTCTATACTTTACTTTACTTCCCATTCCATTCTATACTTTACTTTACTTCCCATTCCATTCTATACTTTACTTTACTTCCCATTCCATTCTATACTTTACTTTACTTCCCATTCCATTCTATACTTTACTTTACTTCCCATTCCATTCTATACTTCCCATTCCATTCTATACTTCCCATTCCATTCTATACTTCCCATTCCATTCTATACTTCCCATTCCATTCTATTCTCTAGCCCAAGCGTCAGAGAGAAGAACTTTGCCTCCCATCATTTGGCCACTGACTTGAGGCATTTAACTTCCAAGTGATGTGAGAGGGAACAAAGTGCAAGCAGAAAAGGAAGGGCTCCTGCATTCAGCCTGCATGTTTCAGCAAACACAGCTCCTAACCCCGGGCTTGACTGGCAACTGAGGTGCAGCAGTGTTTATTTCCACAGCCAAAAGCTCTTGCTGTAGCTGAGGTATCTTTTTAAGTTCTGCAAAAACGTTGTCAGCCTGTATGAAGATGTAACAGAACCACCAAAGAATGTGCAGAACTGTAAATATCGGTGTGCTGGCTCTAAATCAGGCAAACTAAATAGGTCTGACTGCTTCTCTGAAGTACTTGGAAGGGGAGGTTTAGATTAGACATTAGAAGAAACTTCTTCACTGAAAGAGCTACTGAACACTGGAGCAGTCTCCCCAGGTGGTTGAATCCCCATCCCTGGAGGTGTTTCAAAGAAGCAGAAATGTGGTGCTGAGGGCTGTGGTTTAGCACCAGCCTTGGTAGAGTTAGAGAATGGCTGGACTGGCTGATCTTAAAGGGCTTTTCCAACCAAAACCAATTCTAAGATTCAATGAAAGTGAACCCAAGAGCTGTGAACCCACTCCATGAGCTGCTAACCCACTCCATGAGCTGCTGCCTTCAGTGTCTATGCAGGCAGTTTGTTTAATTGGCAGCACAAGATTAATCAAAATGAAAGCTGATGACGTTGCTGGCAATAAGGGGTCACTACCACAAAGCTGCACACCCTTATGGAGTTCAGTATTTTTCCTCTACATATTAGAGCACTTCCCACAGTACTGACATGCAGAAAGGCTCTGGCCCAGCAATCTTTTAGTCTGAAGTGGGAGCCTGACCATGCAGATGCCTGCTAGAAGACAACACAAACAGAAATGCTGTTGTAGAATCTTGCATCTGTACTGTGACCCAGCAAACCCACTCAAAAGCATCCCTCAGAGGGAGGGGAAAGAGTTGGCATGTTGGAGAAACACATGGTTGGAGGGTGGGTTTCCAACAGGCTGGTTTAGCAGATTTTAACCAGACCTTTTGACCCTAACAGTGAATGTTGCAAACCAAGAATTTTCAGCAGGGTTAAGCTGGTTTAGCCTTCCAAGGGAAATGCATCTGCCCTTTCACCACCTTGCCTGCCCTGCCTGGGGCAGAGCCTAGAAGATGTATTTGACAGAGCTGATAGAGTTCCCTTGAGCATCTGGACACCTGACAGTCCTGGAGGTCTGAGCTCCACTGGTGACTGCAGAAATTTCTTCTACATCCTTAAGGCCACCCTGCAAGTATTTTGAGCTCAGAATCACTGGGGGACCCTCTTCATTTTACTTTGGATGTCAGAGGATAAGCTTGACATGTGAAGCAAGAGTTGTGGTCGCTTTCACCCCCAAAAAGCCTTCAAAACCAGTCTTCATCATAACAGAAAAACCAAGAGAAGGATCTTAGGTTCATACTTCTCCAACAGCAATGGGCAAGTGAGGGCAAGTATGTGCCAGAACAGTATCATAGAATCAATAAGGTAGGAAAAGACCTCAAAGATCATCAAATCCAACCTGTCACCCAGCACCTCATGACTACTAAACCATGGCACCAAGTGCCACATCCAATCCCCTCTTGAACACCTCCAGGGATGGGGACTCCACCACATCCCTGGGCAGCACATCCCAATGGCCAATCTCTCTTTCTATGAAGAACTTCTTCCTCACATCCAGCCTAAACCTCCCCTGGTGCAGCTTGAGACTGTGTCCTCTTGTTCTGGTGCTGCTTGCTAGGGAGAAGAGACCAACCCCTCCTGGCTACAGCCTCCCTTCAGGTAGTGTAGACAGCAATAAGGTCTCCCCTGAGCCTCCTCTTCTCCAGGCTAAGCAACCCCAGCTCCCTCAGCATCTCCTCACAGGGCTGTGCTCAAGACCTCTCCCCAGCCTCGTTGCCCTTCTCTGGACACATTCAAGAGTCTCAATGTCCTTCCTAAACTGAGGGGCCCAGAACTGGACACAGGACTCAAGGTGTGACCTAACCAGTGCTGAGTACACTTTGCTTCAGAAGGTAGCAGAATCTTCCCCATAGGAGACTTTTTTAGAACAGGGTAGACTCACATTTAGCAATAATAGTCCAGGAAAAGCTAAAAGGCAGGGCATGGACTGCTTGACCCTTGCAAACTCCTCTGAGCCACTTGGCTTTTATTCCAGGTCACTGGACAGAGCAGACTCTTGTTCCATTTCAAATTTCTGGGTACTGTTTACATTCTCTTCATGTGAAGCTCTTGAGATCCAGGCAGCTTTTAAAGATGTTCCAATGGAGGAGAGAGCAAAGGGTGGGCCCCAGTGCTAATGCAAGAATTGGCTGAAGAGCTGTACACAACTTCTCCTCCTGCAAACTGTTCACTCAACCTGTGTACCCTTTGCTGAAGGTTTGCTTTGGAAATAACAACTTTTCTCTGCTCACCAGAAAAACCTACTAATGGGGAAAATGCAAGGGGTTTAAATGGAAAGGTTGGGGTGAAAAGGGAGAGAGGCTGCAGGGTCAGCTGCCTTAGAAAAATGGATAAACATGAGCACTGCCAGCTATTTATATGAGGTTTGAGGCAGCTATAAAGTATTTGAGCCTTTCATCCCTAGATATTCATGGCTGAGGAACAGCTTCTCGGTGCTGTAGATCACTGAAAACACATGAAACTGAAAATGTATTCCTCCTGCTGAGGATGCAGCCTGCAGTGTCCTCATGCTGAAGTCAATAGACTCAGAATTAATCAGATGGGGAAAATGCCAAAGATGATGCCCATGAGGTCAATACAGCCCCAGGAACAGCTCCCCACACCCAGCATCACTTTAACCCTCTCCTTCTGGGGTTCCTCATATGTGAAGTCTTCTACCAGTCCACTATCTGCCATCTTTGCTATCAGCCATCTTTTCCATGTGCTAACAAGAAGCAGTAGGTATAGGAGACCTCAACCCAAGCCAGAGGGGTGTGCATGTATGTGCTGAGAGGATGCATGTAGTCAAATATTCAGACCTGCCCGCAAAATGCTTAGCATCTGGGCAGTGAACTCAGGGGAGAATGCCATGGGTTAGTAGTCATGAGGCCTTGGGTGACAGGTTGGACTTGATCTTTGAGGTCTTTTCCAATCTTATGGATTCTATGATTCTATGAAGTAGGAACCTACCCAGTAAGGATCTTAATTATTTAGTTGAAATGGGACCATTTCCTTTATTGTAAAAAGCCTCTCATTCATCAGGAGTAGATGATTTAAGGAGAAACTTCTTTGAGGCTGCTGGAGCCCTGGAGCAGGCTGCCCAGATAAGTAGTAGAGTCCCCTTCTCTGGAGGCATTCAAAGCCCAGCTGGACACATTCCTGTGCAACCTGCTCTAGGTGATCCTGCTCTGGTAGAGGGGTTGGACTCAGTGCTCTCCAGAGGTACCTTCCAACCCTCACCATTCTGTGATCCTTCACTGTTATAGGTAGCAAAGCAACCTCCCTCAGCTGTTTTTTTCCTAGTAAGCCAACAGTTCACCCCTAGATCCCAGTTCTTACCAACACACTGATGGTACAGGGCTGTACCACAGCCATGGCTCTAACTCGACGGCTCTCTACTCATTGTGGTGTAAGCAGGAGAAGCATCTGGCCCTCAAAGCTCGAGTTAAACTTAACCTGGATGATTCATGCCTTTGAGATCTCAAAATGAGATTACTGCAAAGTGCTTGATAGTGGGCTGCCAAGAGGGCTAATCCATTGCCTGGAGCTAATGCACAATACAACGACTTGATTGTTATCAGAGGTGGGCAGAGAGGGATCTGCCTACTCACTACTTGTCTGTCAGCATTTGCTTGCTTTTTAGTGCCTAGAAAAGGTCTGCAGCTCTGCTTTTAGCTTTTAAAGCTATTAACAGGCTGGAAATTGATGTTGCCAAGGACATCTGTAAATGTGCCTTAGGGACTCATAAATACTTTATAATATTGAATTGTTCCCGCTTCTGCTAGCCACAGGAATCCGATCAGACGGAGCAAGGGCCTTGCCAGCCACTCCAGTCAAACTGAACATGACAACAAAATGCTGGCCTCTGCCATGCCTTCCACTTTCACCACCTCTGCCAATGATATGCTGTGAATCACAGAATCGTTAGGCTTGGAAGGGACCTCAAGGATCATCCAGTTCCAACTCCCCTGCCATGGCCAGGGACACCTCATACTAGGTCAGGTTGCTCAGAGCCACATCCAGCCTGGCCTTAAAAACCTCCAGGCATGAGGCTTCCAACACCTCCCCGGGCAACCTGTGCCAGTGTCTCACCACCCTCATGGGGAAGAACTTCTTCCTAACATCCAATCTGAATCTACCCATATCTAGTTTTTGTTCCATTCCCCCCAGTCCTATCACTACCTGACACCCTAAAGTCAGGTAGCACTTAAGGAGAAACTTCTTCAATCTGAGGGTGCTTGAGTATTGGAAGTGCTCACTGACAGTGCCTGCTGCACAGAGAGGTTGTGGAGTCTCCTTCTCTGCACCACAGCAAGGTGCAAAAAGTGGGAACCTCCTGCTAGATATGCAGAGAGAAAGACCACAAGGAAGAAGACTAAGTGTGGAAACAAGTTTGTGAGAGAGGCTGAGGAATATCCAACCTTGGGAATATTCAAAGCTCATCCGGATGAAACCATGGGCTGTCTGCCCTAACTCTGAAGCTTGCTGTGGCAGTTTAGGCTGGGTGCCTCCTGTTACTGCCACATGAAGAGCAGAGCAGAGCAGGTTGGAAAAGACCTTTGAGATCATCGAGTCCAACCAATCACCCAGCACCATCTAATCAACTAAACCATGGCACCAAGCACCCCATCCAGTCTCGTCCCAAACACCTCCAGTGATGGTGAATCCACCACTTTCAATGGGCAGCACATTCCAATGGCAAATCTCTCTTTCTGGGAAGAACTTCTTCCTAACATCCAGCTTAAACCTCTCCTGGCACAGCTTGAGACTGTGTCCTCTTGTTCTGTCACAGGTTGCCTGGGAGAAGAGACCAACCCCCACCTGGCTACAATCTCCCCTCTGGGAGTTGTAGACAGCAATAAGGTCTCCCTGAGCCTCCTCTTCTCCAGGCTAAGCAACCCCAGCTCCCTCAGCCTCTCCTCACAGGGCTGTGCTCCAAACCCCTCCCCAGCTTTGTTGCCCTTCTCTGGACATCTTCCAGCAACTCAACATCTTTCCTAAACTGAGGGGCCCAGAACTGGATACAGTACTCAAGGTGTGGCCCAACCAGTGCTGCAACCTCTTTCATGTCCACAAAAGGTGGGCTGGGCTGTGGCAGCTGTTCACGTGCATGTTTTCAGCTTGTGCATGTTTTCAGCTTATGCACAGCTCAGTGCCTGGTCATGGTATGATTTACTCACCAGGGCTTACAATACAATACAATACAATACAATACAATACAATACAATACAATACAATACACTAGGTTGGAAGAGACCTTCAAGATCATTGCATCCAACCCATCAACCAATCCAACCCATCCAACATCTAAACCATACAACCAAGCACCCCATCAAGTCTCCTCCTGAACACCTCCAATGAAGGTGACTCCACCACCTCCATGGGTAGCCGATTCCAATGGGCAATCACTCTCAGTATAGAACTTCTTCCTAACATCCAGCCTAAACCTGCCCTGGCGGAGCCTGAGACTGTGTCCTCTTGTTCTGGTACTGGCTGCCTGGGAGAAGAGGCCAACCTCTGCCTGGCTACAACCTCCCTTCAGGTAGTTGTAGAGAGCAATAAGGTCATGCATGCAATTACTGATAAACTTTTAATCTTATCTGCCAGGCCTCAGCAGAAACACTGCTGACCTCTACACTGATGTATAACTGAAGACTTGGACCAGTTTCTGCTCTTGCCTTGCACTGGGGAGGAAGCCAGTCCCTGAAAATCACTGCAGCCATTCACATCAGCTGTCCCTTACCAGCCTGACCCAGGGGTTCATGGCATGGACTCCTGTCAGTCACCAGCATCAGCCTCTCTTTAAGAGCAACCTGGTAACAAACAATGGCCTTTCAGATCTGATTTCCTATTGGATTTCAGTGTGTTGCCATCTACTTGCCAGACTGGTTTTCAGCTATGCAAACATTGTGTCTAAAAAGCACCCATTCACTTTTTCACTGCCCTTGCACTTCAAAGTGCTAAAAATGACTTAGAGGCATCTGACATTGTTTCTTGAGAGTGAGAACTTAGACAACATATTTAGGGTTTAGGCTTAAAGGAAAACCCCAAACAGAAAATTCCACCTTCCCTCTCTGCCTTGCTTTTAATCCAACCCCCTTGCAGAGATTTTTGCTTCAATAGAGATGAAGACAACTTTTGTTTAATGACTTCTGAAGGAGATTTATATCTCTCTTTTAACCCCAAGAAGCTGTCTAGTCAATATAATTAGCAAAAGGTACCTGAAGCTGTGCTGACAGCAACTGGCTTTGAACTTTTCAATCCATTGGCTCTCCACTGGACATCCAACAGCCAGTCACTATTGACAAGAGGTGCATGAATAAACACAAATACATAGCATGCCAGTTCAGAGCACAGATTTTCTTCTGCCCAGGGTGAAGCTGTAATTATGCCTCTCTGATTAAGAGAAAGCCTGCAGTAGCCAAACTCTGATATTAGCTTCAACAGCCTAATGACTTCTCTAGCTTGTGCTATTTGATAGCACTCTCCAACAGACCACTGATGATACAGAGCTCTGGTTTTTGGAAAGGACTGATAAAAACCGTGCAGCAGATGAAACTTCTCCACACCAAGCCAAGACCCAACAGCCTCCCAGCCACCTGTGTAAGTAAAATGAGGCTCCACTGCTGCAGTAATTTAGCTACTAAGATTTCTTTTTAGGCTGAGCAAACCAGACCACCTCAGCTAAAGGCAAAACATAGAGAACATTCATTTGTTTCCAAACCAGCCTGCTAACCTTGTATTGCATATGTCCACCAGGAACAACTGTGTGAAGACCTAGTGACACACGAGCATGTCCTTCTGCTGTATTTCTACAGGCAAAAATGATCTCTTTATTTTAATCAGGAATCAATCTCTCGACTGACTTCATCTCTGGGACCCAGTCTTCATTGTCCTCTCGACTGACTTCATCTCTGCGACCCAGTCTTCATCGTCCTCTCGACTGACTTCATCTCTGGGACCCAGTCTTCATCGTCCTCGCGGCTGACTTCATATCTGGGACCCAGTCTTCATCGTCCTCGCGGCTGACTTCATCTCTGGGACCCAGTCTTCATTGTCCTCTCGGCTGACTTCATCTCTGGGACCCAGTCTTCATCTTCCCTTGCAGCTGACTTCATCTCTGGCACCCAGTTGTCATCGTCCTCTCGACTGACTTCATCTCTGGGACCCAGTTGTCATCTTCCTCGCAGCTGACTTCATCTCTGGGACCCAGTCTTCATCGACTGTCATCTCGCGGACCCTGACTTCATCTCTGGGACCCAGTCTTCAGTTGTCATCGTCCTCGCAGCTGACTTCATCTCTGGGACCCAGTCTTCATTGTCCTCTTGGCTGACTTCATCTCTGGGACCCAGTCTTCATTGTCCTCTCGGCTGACTTCATCTCTGCGACCCAGTCATCATCTTCCTTGCAGCTGACTTCATCTCTGGCACCCAGTCGTCATCTTCCTCGCGACTGACTTCATCTCTGGGACCCAGTTGTCATCTTCCTCTTGCAGCTGACTTCATCTCTGGGATCCAGTCTTCATCGTCCTTCATCTCTGGGACTGACTTCATCTCTGGGACTGACTTCATCATCACCCCTCGCAGCTGACTTCATCTCTGGCACCCAGTCGTCATCGTCCTCTCGACTGACTTCATCTCTGGGACCCAGTCTTCATCGTCCTCTTGGCTGACTTCATCTCTGCGACCCAGTCATCATCTTCCTTGCGGCTGACTTCATCTCTGGCACCCAGTCATCATCTTTCCCTGCGACTGACTTAATCTCTGGGACCCAGTCGTCATCATCCTCTCGACTGACTTCATCTCTGGGACCCAGTCATCATCTTCCTTGCAGCTGACTTCATCTCTGGCACCCAGTCTGACTTCATCTCTGGGATCTTTCCCTCTTGACTGACTTCATCTCTGGGACCCAGTCGTCATTGTCCTCTCGACTGACTTCATCTCTGGGACCCAGTCTTCATCTTCCTCTGGGACCCAGCGTCATTGACTTCATCTCTGGGACCCAGTCTTCATCTTCCCCGCGACTGACTTCATCTCTGGGACCCAGTTGTCATCTTCCTCGCAGCTGACTTCATCTCTGGGATCCAGTCTTCATCGTCCTCTCGGCTGACTTCATCTCTGGGACCCAGTCGTCATCTTCCTTGCGGCTGACTTCATCTCTGGCACCCAGTCTTCATCTTTCTCGCGACTGACTTCATCTCTGGGACCCAGTCTTCATCTTCCTCTGCAGCTGACTTCATCTCTGGCACCCAGTCTTCATCGTCCTCTTGACTGACTTCATCTCTGGGACCCAGTCTTCATCGTCCTCTTGACTGACTTCATCTCTGGGACCCAGTCTTCATCGTCCTCTTGACTGGCTTCATCTCTGGGAACCTAGTCTTCATCTTCACCTCAACTGGCTTCATCTCTGGAACCTAGTCTTCATCTTCACCTCAACTTTATCTCTGGAACCAAGTCTTCATCTTCTCCTCGACTTCATCTCTGGAACCTAGTCTCAATAGCTCTTCAATTCATAAGTAAACTCTGAGTAATTTTAAACTCAAAGTATTTCCTCTGTGAGACAAGTGGTTGGGATTCACACCTGTGCTCGTAGATACCACCACATGGACAACAGTTCTCACCTTCACAGGCATCACCAACAAGTCCTGCTTAGCTGTGCATGGTTATCTGAACAGAATGCCATGAGAAAGTAATCCCACAGTGGCTTGGAAGTGACTCATTCAAGCCCCAAATGGTTTGAACATCCACAGAAAGCATACACGGCAGTACCCTCTCTGGATTTGCTTCCTAAGCATCAAGTTTATATTCTGGGAATATATTTACACTCACTTTCCATCAGAGCAGAAAAAAGTGAGAAAAAATCAGAAGTATGGATTTGAAGTGAGCTGAGTTTATTTGTCCTTCATCCCCATATCCTTAAATACAGCAGTAAGCCAAGAGCACTTTCATGCTAAACAACCCAAAGGCTATAAAGGCAACTAATTAAATGGCAATTGAGCCTCCAAGCTACAAAAGCAGGGATAGAATAGAATAGAATAGAATAGAATAGAATAGAATAGAATAGAATAGACCAGAATAAAACAGGTTGGAAGAGACCTTCAAGATCATCATGTCCAGCCTATCACCCAACACCATCTAATCTACTAAACCATGGCACCAAGCAACCCATCCAGTCTCTTCCTAAACACCTCCAGTGATGCTGACTCCACCACATCCCCAGGCAGCACATTCCAATGGGCAATCACTCTCTCTGTGTAGAATTTCTTCCTGACATCCAGCCTAAACCTCCCTGGCACAGCTTGAGACTGTGTCCTCTTGTTCTGGTGCTGGTTGCCTGGGAGAAGAGACTAATCCCCTCCTGGCTACAACCTCCCTTCAGGGAGTTGTAGAGAGCAAGAAGGTCTCCTCTGAGCTTCCTCTTCTCCAGGCTAAGCAACCCCAGCTCCCTCAGCATCTCCTCACAGGGCTGTGCTCCAAACCCTTCCAGCAACTCAACATCTTTCCTAAACTGAGGGGCCCAGAACTGGACACAGGACTCAAGGTGTGGCCTAACCAAAGCAGAGTACAGGGGCACAATGACCTCCCTGTTCCTGCTGGCCACACTGTTCCTGATACAGGCCAGGATGCCATTGGCCTTTTTGGCCACCTGGGCACACTGCTGCCTCATGTTCAGCTGCCTGTCAACCAGTACCCCCAGGTCCCTTTCTGCCTGGCTGCTCTCCAGCCACTCTGACCCCAGCCTGTAGCACTGCATGGGGTTGTTGTGGCCATCATGTAGACCCTGGCACTTGGATGTGTTAAATCTCATGCCCTTGGACACTGCCCATCTGTCCAGCCCGTCAAGGTCCCTCTGCATATCTCTCCTACCCTCCAGCAGATCAACACCTGCCCCCAGCTTGGTGTCATCTGCAAACTTACTGATGATGGACTCAATGCCCTCATCCAGATCATCAATAAAGATATTGAAGAGCATGGGGCCCAGCACTGATCCCTGGGGCACACCACTAGTGCCTGGCTGCCAGATGGATGTGGCACCATTCACCACCACTCTCTGGGCTTGGCCTTTCAGCCAGGTTCTAACCCAGCACAGAGTGCTCCTATCCAAACCACAAGCTGCCCTGTGAATGGCTTTGAGCTGCTCCTAAAGAAAGCAAGCATTCAGTAATGCTCCATTTGTAAACTTTTGAGCATCATAAGCATTTCCTCTGAGGAACACATGCAAGCAAAACCTTAGCAATTAACTAGTCAAACAAATAAGGTGATGGTAAAAAAAATAATCAGGCAAACCTTAAGCACTCATTAATTACCCTGTTGAGCCTCAAGTGCTGACAGTACAGTTTGCCTCCCTAAAGCAGGCTCTGAAGTTAGCTAATCAATAGTCAAGCAAAGCTCTAATTTGCTCCCTAAATAGAAATGCATTCACCCACTTTGCAGCAAGGTTCCCAGGTCAGAGGGCTGCAGCTCCTGCTAGCAAGAAGTTTGGAATTCTGCCAGCTGGATGTAGATGATAACCTTGCATGACTTGATTTCTAGAAGCAGCAGCTCACTGGTGATGGATTCATCCAAACAATTATAGAAACATAGAATTAACAAGGTTGGAAAAGACCTCAAAGATCATCAAGTCCAACCTGTCACCCTACACCTCATGACTACTAAACCATGGCACCAAGTGCCACATCCAATCCCCTCTTGAACATCTCCAGGGATGGGGACTCCACCACCTCCCTGGGCAGCACATTCCAATGGCCAATAACTCTCTCTGGGAAGAACTTTCTCCTCACCTCCAGCCTAAACTTCCCCTGGCACAGCTTGAGACTGTGTCCTCTTGTTCTGGTGCTGCTTGCCTGGGAGAAGAGACCAACCCCCACCTGGCTATAACCTCCCTTCAGGGAGTTGTAGACAGCAATAAGGTCTGCCCTGAGCCTCCTCTTCTCCAGGCTAAGCAATCCCAGCTCCTTCAGCCTCTCCTCACAGGGCTGTGTTCCAAACCCCTCCCCAGCCTCATTGCCCTTCTCTGGACACGTTCAAGAGTCTCAATTTGTGGCCAATTCTTCTACTGAGGAAGCTGGAAACAAAACCAAACAAAACCAAACCCTAAAGCCAAGAGCAATCTCTTTTAGGGGAAAGGAGAAGCACTGCAAGAAATATGATTAAAGGCAGAGTGGAAATCTTAGAGACTGATGAAATTATGTTTGTGCTTCCTCAGGGGATTCCCTTCAATAACAGATAAGTAAAAAGTTTCATTCTGGGCCTGACTTTCTGCTGCCTAACAGCCTAAATATTTACATTTGGACTAAATAAATGCAAAATGCCACCATTTCAAGTTGATGTTATTTTAAAGCCTCACAGATAGAAGGAATTCCACCAAATGTAAAGCAATTTGGGAACAAAAGCTGCTGGTTTACATCCTCAAGTGAGCATCCATGGCTACTCAAACGATGATGATGGACAGACAGAGATCCCTTTCTACCCGAGGAAACTCCATCTCCTCAAAGCATTTCAGTCCCTTTTTAAAGGAACCAAACCCACAAAGCAGGAATCTCTGTGTGAGAAGGGGCAAGAAGTGCCTCTGCACTGGGTAATTAACCCAGGAGAAGGGCATGAGAGGGGAATGCATCTCAGGATCCTGCCACAAACTGGAGAGCTTTAATGGAGTTGGGTTGATGGTTGGACTTGATGACTATAGAGTTCTTTTCCAGCCTTCAGGATTCTATGATTCTGTTCCAAATGCAACCAGATGTGGCCAGCTGCAGTGGAAGGAAACCCTCAGTTGGTCTCTGTGAGTGTGTGCAGAGAGTGAAGCTTTTTGGAGTAGCTGGTGAGATATGGCCTGAGACATCACTAAGTTCTTTGCAGAGTAAAGCACTGAGATTGGTGTCAACACATACAATACAATACAACACAATACACCAGGTTGAAAGAGACCTTCAAGATCATCGCATCCAACCCATCAACCAATCCAACCCACCCAACAACTAAACCATGGCACCAAGCACCCCATCAAGTCTTCTCCTGAACACCTCCAATGAAGGTGACTCCACCACCTCCACGGGTAGCTAATTCCAATGGGCAATCACATCTGCACTTTGTACTTACTTGGCAGTTTTCCAGCTCACTTCCCACCCAGCTTGGAAGCCTTCCTGGAGCCTAGGCTGCTAGCAAGCATCATTCAACTCATACTGCTTGGTTTTGCTGCAAACTCTTGGGCTTCAAGTCTGCCAGACAGCAGGCATGGCTTTGCAGGCTCATGCTGCTACTCATGGTCAGCCTCTTCTCTCACATGCTCAAGGTGGGAAGTAAAAACCAGGAAGTCTCATCCTAATCCACCTGTGTTTTCTGTTTCTCTCAAGACTGATATCCTGAGATCACCATTCTTCTTTTCTCACCACAGTATTTCCCCTGCCAGAACCACTGAGCATGAGGAGGGAATAGCCAACACAACTCCTGTCTCCCTAGACAGGTCCCAACCTCTGGCCCTTCCATGGCTCCTACTTTTCTTCCCATTCACACTTTGTCCTCTTTCATTTATCCCAAATCTTTCTCATTCTTGAGGCACAAGGTATACTTCTGGGAAGGCTGCAACGTTGCTGCCCACCTTAATGTGTCACCTGCAGGCCAGCTGCCGGTCCCAAAACCACTCTGCAGCCTCCATCCAATCCCTGCAGACATCTGCTGAGAGCAAGAATGCTTTATCATGGACAGGCACCAATGCATGTGAGCAAAAAAACAAGTCAAAGACCAGCACAAATGGAGAATGAGAGCAGTAACTGGTTATCTGTTGTTTCTCTCTCATCAGCTGCACAAGACTTTCCTTGCCTTTCTTTCTGTTGTTAAGGGATTGCAAAACCATGTTTGTTACCCCTCACGGCAGCAGCCAGGCTGGCTTTTGCCTTTCTGATGTTCCTTCTGTCCACCTCCCCATAGCTGCATGGCAACCTGCTCCAGACACAACTGCTTTCCCTCCACTCCTAGTTTGTGATATTTCATCAACAGCTTCCTATCACTTCTGGAAAAAAAATGCAGATTGCTTTGTTGAGCTGCAGCCACCCTTCTGTGAACTCTTTCTAAGGCTGTAGATAGAATCATAGAATCAGTCAGGGTTGGAAGGGACCACAAGGATCATCCAGTTCCAACCCCTCTGCCATGGGCAGGGACACCTCACTCTAGATCAGGCTGGCCAGAGCCTCATCCAGCCTGGGCTTAAACACCTCCAGGGATGGGGCCTCAACCACCTCCCTGGATAACCCATTCCAGGGCTTCACCATTCTCGTGGTGAAGAACTTCCTCCTCACCTCCAGCCTGAATCTCCCCACCTCCAGCTTCATTCCATTCCCCCTAGTCCTATCACTACCTGATAGCCTGAGAAGTCCCTCCCCAGCCCTCTTGTAGCCCCCTTCAGATACTGGAAGGCCACAATCAGGTCACCTTGGAGCCTTCTCTTCTCCAGACTGAACAGCCCCAACTCTTTCAGTCTGTCCTCATAGGAGAGGTGCTCCAGCCCTCTGCTCATCCTCATGATAGCCAGTGCCACAAACACAGCTGAGCCACATCCTGGGCTGAAAACCAGGGCTTTCCTCTAACCAGCAGCATGGAGTCAGTGCTTTCCCTTTCCTAAGTGCTGTCACTTACCGAAGGTAAGCAACCAACCAACCCCTAGCCCCGAGATGCTTTTCTTCCCTTGCTAGGCTAAACCATGGCTGATTTACAGCACCCTTCAGATTCTGATGCAACAGGGAGGGATGAGTCAATGGGTGCTCATTAACACAAACTAATTAGCACAAGTAAATGCCTTTTGAGTTTTTGGTTTGTTTGTTTTTTCATTTAGATTACACTAGAGAACAAAGAGAGGACACTCGAACTGCTGTAGGAAAGGCAGAGCACCTTCAGTTAGGCTTCACTTAAATCAGGTGGACCATGAGTCACACAAGTTTGAAGAGTCTTGAGTTTTATGCAAGAAAAATAATTAAAATGGTTCTGAGGAAGCCTGTGTGACTGGTCTGCAAGGCAAGAACTAGCTTCTCCCACATTCATTTCTCCACTTTGACCTTCACTAATAAAGCAGCTCAGCCATCTTCAGTGAGTGCTGGTGAAAAACCTCAGAGCTGAACACGTTCCAGAGCAACAGGATTTTAACTGTCACAGCCACAGATGGCAGGAGGGAGTGAAACAAGTCCCAGGCAGTGAAAAGACACTTCCCAAGCTGAAGGTGAGCCTCATAATAAAGCCATATGTCATGTAGAGAAAGCACGTGGAGCAAAGCCGTGGGGAGTCAAGCAGAGCAGGAAGATTGAGCCTCTTTTCTGTTACCCCACATAAAACACAAGGCACCCCTGCCACGTGCCTGAGGCAGGGATCAGCTGGGAGAAGGCATCCTGCCAGCAGTCTGAAGTGTCATGACTAACCCAGAGCTTCCCACACCCAGCATTAGGTGGTGGTTTCTCTTTTCCCAGCACAGATGTTGCACAGACCACTTATTTTCCTCATCAGGATTGATTGGGAGCTTCCTAGCTTGCTGGTCACATCTATCTTCCAAACACCCCCAAGCTGTGCTGAAGTCTGCAATGCTGTTCTCTAACAGCTCAAGCCCTCATTTGAATAGCCAGAGACACACAACAGCCCAGGTTTTATCTGCCAGATAAGAGCAGCAACACCTACAGTGCTGGAAGGGCTGGTGGTGCAGAGGGGGAGAAAGCCACTGTCCACTGAATGAACAAGAGGACACAGTTTCAAGCTGCACCAGGGGAAGTTTAGGCTGGAGGTGAGGAGAAAGTTCTTCCCAGAGAGAGTTGTTAGCCATTGGAATGTGCTGCCCAGGGAGGTGGTGGAGTCCCCATCCCTGGAGGTGTTCAAGAGGGGATTGGATGTGGCACTTGGTGCCATGGTTTAGTAGTCATGAGGTGTTGGGTGACAGGTTGGATTTGATGATCCTTGAGGTCTCTTCCAACCTTATTGATTCTATGAAAAGGGAACACCAAGTTAAAAAACATCTTGAAAAAGACCAAATTCTGTAGCAGGTGCACCCAAAGAGCAAGCCTTTGACTGTGGAGCCAACTTCTCTGTGGGTTTTTGACCACAACAACTTCAGTTAGTTAGTAGCAGCACATAAGAAGTGAGCAGGACCTTAGTGAGCTCCTCCACAGCCTTGCAGTAGGCTCTGCCCACATGTCCAACAAAACCTCTTTTATAACCCTGAAGTTCAGGGGCTGCTGCTGGTCACCACAAGGCCATTGTGCAATCTTCAGCCTCAGGAATGCAACAAAATAACCTGGCCAAAATGTACCTGATCCCCCTTGTTCCTCTCTTTTGAATTGTCTTCTCAGCATAGCAACAGATGGGGTCTCCAGAGAGACCTCATAGCAGCCCTCCAGGATTTGAAGGTGGCTACAGGAGAGCTGGAGAAGGACTTTTTACAAAGGCTTGGAGTGACAGGAAAGAGGCAATGGCTTCAAACTGCAAGAAGCTCAGTTGAGATTAGACAGGAGGAAGAAATTCTTCCCCATGAGAGTGGTGAGGCACTGGAACAGGCTGCCCAGAGAACTTGTGGAGGTTCCAAGCTTGGCAATGTTCCAAGCCAGGCTGGATGGGGCCTTGCACAACCTGGTCTAGTGGGAGGTGTCCCTGGCCACAGAAATGAGGTCAGAACTAGATGACCTTTGAGGTCCATTCCATCACAAACCATTCTATGGTTCTACAATGCTGCTGAAGGTACAAGATATATATTATAAGGCAAGTCCCAAAAAATCTGGCCTCTTACAGTGCCGTGTCTGGGGAAGGGTGAAGAAGTGAGATGGGATTTGGAAACAGCTGCCCCTCTTTCACAGCTCCATAAAGAATCACAGAATTGTTAGAGTTGGAAGGGACCTCAAGGATCATCCAGTTCCAACCCCCCTGCCATGGCCAGAGTCACCTCACACTAGATCAGGTTGCTCACAGCCACATCCAGCCTGGCCTTAAAAACCTCCATGGAGGAGGCTTCCTGTCTTTTCTTCCTAACATCCAAGCTGAATCCACCCATTTCTAGTTCTGTTACTGTCCCCCTAGTCTTATCATTACCTGACATCCCAAAAGTCCCTCCCCAGCCTTCTTGCAGGCCCCCTTCAGATACTGGAAAGCCACAATAAGGTCTCCTCAGAGCCTTCTCTTCTCCAGATTGAACAGCCCCAGCTCACTCAGTTTGTCCTCATAGGAGAGAAGCTCCAGCACTCTGATCATCCTCATGGCCCTTCCCTGGACACCTTCCAGCACCTCCAGATCCTTCCTGTAATAGAGGCTCCAGAACTGGCCACAGTGCTCCAGGTTGGGTCTCACCAGAGCAGAGTAAAGGAGGAAAGCATTTTTGTAGTACCATGGCCCCAATTAAAAGTCTTAGCCAGGAAGCCTTGCTTCAGCTGCCCTGCTTTCTGCATTTGGTATCATAGAATCATAGAACAAAGCCTGGCAAGCTCCACTGTTGTGCCCTTGCAGAATTAGAATCATAGAATCATAGAAAGTAAGGTTGGAAAAGACCTCAAAGATCATCAACTCCAACCTGTCACCCAAGACCTCATGACTACTAAACCATGGCACCAAGTGCCATGTCCAGGAACTAATATCCAGTCTTGAACACCCCCAGGGACTAATATCCAGTCTAAAACTGCCCTCTTGAACACCTCCAGGGACTAATATCCAGTCTAAACCTGCCCTCATGTTTCAATCCATTCCCTCTTCCCCTATCACTACAAGCCCTTGTAAAAAGTCCCCCCCAGTTTTCCTGTAGGTGCCCCTCAGGTGCTAGAAGGCTGCTTTAAGGTCTCCCTGGAGCCATCTCTTCTCCTTGAACAGCCCAACGAAATAAACACCAACCCAAGTAAATGCTCCAGTCCTGTTTGAAGAAACCTAAACATTTTGCACATTTTTACACATTACATCACTTCTACTAACTCAACATGAAAAAAAACCCCTATACTTACTGAGGCAGAAGAATTCTGAGAACAAAGGAAGGGTACTTCAGCATTTATCTGAGAGAACACCAAGAGACCAGATCCTTATTAATCAAAGTCAACAAAGCGCCACAGCCAAGAACCCAAACTGGTGCTTACAAACCTGCCTTTTGCAGCCAGCCTGGTTTTTGGGCTGTTTCTCCTCCAGAAATGCTATCCCCATACTTCTTCATTTACTCTGCTAATGAGTTTAGCTAGGTATTTAGTGACACAAGTTACAGAGAGAGAAATAAATGAGATTGCCTTTGCAGCTTCATCTGAAACGGAGCTGCCGCACTCCAGAGAAGCAAACAGAATCTGTCTGCCCACGGACAGGAGAGTCCCAAACTCATTAGCTGGGCTGCTTATCTCCTATGTGAAATCCAGCCTTCATTTCTCAAAATGAGAGGTTTGGGTGGGGGAAGACTCCTGCAAACTATCAGATACATATATAAGGGCTTGAATTAACCTTTGGATGTCTCCCAAGGAAACCAAGGTGGTGGTGGTGGTCTCTTCCCCCTGGGAACAAGTGAAAGACCAAGAGGAAATGGCCTCAAGTTGCACCAGGGGAGGGTTAGGTTGGATATTGGGAAAAAATGTCTTCATTGCAAGAATGGTCAGGCATTGGAACAGGCTGCCTAGAGAGATGGTGGAGGCACCATCCATGGAAGCCTTCAAGAAATGTGTGGCCATGGCCCAGTGGCCACGGTGGTGTTGGGTCGATGCTTGCACTCAATCTTGAAGGTCTTTTCCAGCTGATGTATCAGAGCCCACTTAATAGCCCCAGAAAACAAATGAATGAATAAACAGAGATGTATTTTGCCAGTTAAACAGATTTAGAGCAAACCAGTTCCACTACTGCCATGAAATACTTGCCAACGGGGACCTTTATATCCTGTGGAGATTCCAGTGAGGATCCAGGGCTGCAAAACAAAAGCTATGAAAGACAGGAGTGCAGACATGCAAATGGCCATGAGCGGAGGACAAGAGCAAAAGTCAGCACACTACAGCATCTCCTAAGAGGTGCCCCAGGAGAAAACTCATTAAGTTGCAAAGACACTCAAGAATGATGTTTAAGTGCTGATTAGTGAGGCTCCCACTCCTGCAGCAGCATGCATCTACTTCTAGGTAGCTCCTGTGAAGACATCACGGAGTTACGGCCACTGGGAGAAGATGCTTCAACTAGGGATTACATTTATAATGTAATTAAACACCTCATTTATTAAAAGGAATGCAAATGACATCAGTTCCTAAGTGGAAGCCCTGGCATTTAGAGCATGCTATGCAACAGCTTTGTTTTCATTAATTCAACTCCACGTGGCCTTGATGACAGCAGTTCCAAGAGGCATTGCTCTGAGAGCCACAGTGAGCAGACATCATGAGGAACAGGCTCATCATGTTTCTGGGAGAGAAGCAGTCAGTGACAATAAACCCTTTTTTCAAGGGGTTCTGGCATTGTTATGTTATTTCTCTATTGTATTTTCATAGAATCACAGAATGGCTCAGGTTGGAAAAGACCTCAGAGAACATCTACTCCAACCTCCCCACCATGGCCAGGGACACCTCTCAACTGGACTCAGCTGCTCAAAGCCTCATCCAACCTGGCTTTTAACACCCCCAGGGAGAAGGCAGCCACAACCTCCCTGGGCAGCCTATTCCAGAGTCTCACCATCTTCATACTGAAGAACTTCTTCCTAAGATCCAGTCTAACCCTGCTCTCCCTCAGCTCCAAACCATTCCCCCTTGTCCTGTCTCTAGACCCCCTCAGGAAAAGTCCCTCTGCATCCTTCCTGTAGGATCCCTTCAGATACTGGAAGGCAGCTCTAAGGCCCTCCAGAATCTTCTCTTCTCCAGGCTGAACATCCCCAGCTCCCTCAGCCTGTCCTCACAGCAGAGGTGCTCCAGCCCTTGCATCATCTTTGTGGCCTCCTCTGGACTCCAACACCTCTGTGATCTTCCTATGCTGCAGACACCAGACCTGGACGTAGTGTTTGAGGTGCATCCTCACCAGCGCTGAATAGAATAGAATAAACCAGATTGGAAGAGATCTTCACGATCATTGCATCCAACCCATCAACCAATCCAACCCACCTAAACAACTAAACCATGGCACCAAGCACCCCATCAAGTCTCCTCCTGAACACCTCCAGTGATGGGGACTCCACTACCTCCATGGGCAGCACATTCCAAAGGGCAATCACTCTCTCTGTATAGAACTTCTTCCTAACATCCAGCCTAAACCTGCCCTGGTGCAGCCTGAGAGTCTTGCTCTGGTGCTGGCTGCCTGGGAGAAGAGACCAACCTCTGCCTGTCTACAACCTCCCTTCAGGTAGCTGTAGAGAGCAATAAGGTCACCTCTCAGTCTCCCCTTCTCCAGGGTAGTCCAGGGACACAATCCCTGTCCTGATGGCCACACCACTGCTGATCCAGGCCAGGATGCTGGCCTGGGGCACACACTGACTTACGTTCAGCTGCTGTCATGCAGCACCCCAAGGTCTTTCTCTGCTGGGCAGTTTCCAGCCACTCTGCCCCAAGCCTGGAGCATTGATGGGGCTGTTGTGACCCCAAGTTCAGGACCCAGCACTTGGCTTTGTTGAACCTCACCCAGCTGACCTTAGCCCATCAGTCCAGCCTGTCCAGATCCTTCTGCAAGTCCACTGCAGTCATCTGGACCCTCTGAATCCGTAGAGCAGAGTCTCTCCTGGTTTGCTGCAGCGTAAAAGCCAAATTCTGCAAGCCACAAAACACAAATGAAAGGAACCTTCCTTAATGCTTTTGATGTTAATTTCCAGCATGTTTACCCTCCTGTCTGTCCTCACTTGATTACTAACAGGTGATTTAATAAGAGCCTAAATCACCCTCACCAAAACAAAAGCAGATGGAAAGGTGTCCTGGTTAAATTGTTTATTTCTCTGAACTCAGTAATCACATCCAAGGCAGCCACTGAAATTGTCTTCTCCAGATCAAATGTGAATGGTCTCTTTAGGCCCTGATCAGATATCATTTCCAGCTGCCTTGCTTCAGGTGTTCTATCAGCAGCAGATGAAATGTCTGCTGAAATGCCAAGCTTTCCTCCAACTCTGCAACTGCACAGAGACCTGCTGGAGCAGCCTGCATTTTCTCCTAGATTCTCATTTGATTACTTAGGATTTCAAGACCACTAAATCCACCCTGCACACACAGCACTGCCTGAAGCTGATACCAGCCCTTGTTAAAACGTTGACAATACACCACACAAAGTCATTCCACACTTAAAGGCTCCAAAAGGACAGGAATGGTCTTCCGAGTCGTTTGCCATTGGAAGGGGCTGCCCAGGGAGGTGGTGGAGTCACCACCCCTGGAGGCGTTCAAGAGGGGACTGGACGTGGCACTTGGTGCCATGGTTTAGTCATGAGGTCTGTGGCGAGAGGTTGGACTTGATGATCTTTGAGGTCTCTTCCAACCTTGGTGATTCTGTGATTTGTACTGTTAAACATTCAGTGAGATCCTTGGAGATCAGTGAAGAAAGCATGACCCCAAAGAAAACATGACTGAGATGGAGCACCTCTGCACTCCCCTCTGGCTTTAAACGGCAAGTGCAGGAACGTCTCAAGAGACTGTTTGCTTACTGTGGTTTCCACTTGAAAAGCACCTGGGAGCTGCATTTGAGATCCTTCTCTTGGTGTGCCAGGCACTAGGCTTGGAAGTCAAGCCTTGCAAATCACAGAGTTCCTAGAAATGAGTTTCAGCCCTGACTGCTGACTCACTGGCACTTAAGTACATTTCCATAAGTGCCTCAGCAAGTCCTAGAGCCAGGAATTTCAGAAACAGCCCTTCTGTAGTGCAGACTGCTGACAGGTTAAATTATGTGCCAGTGTGAAGGAGAATAAAGGACTTTTCATTACCCATCTAAACTGCATTAATTGTACTGATGACTTCCACGGCTAGAAACATGAGCAGAGTATGCCACAAAGGCTGACAGCATGCTTCACAGAAAGTATCTCTAGATCTGTCTTAAGCAGCTCATCCAACAGTCCCATCTCCAGCATAGATTAGGGGAATTACATGCAGCCCATCTGGCCTCTCCTGCTGTTGTACTCAATCACCAAAACCTGCAGGAAGAAGTGCCAGGACTGCTTATGTACAGACAGGGGCTGGAGGCTTCCCTAAAGGTGTCCTTGATGGATGGTGGCTCTGAGCTTGAGGGCAGTTTGTGGGGCAGGGTGTGTAAGTCTTACTGTTTCAGCTAAGGTGTGACTGCTAAACAAGAGCCCTGGGGTGGGGAGTCCCTCCCCTTGCCTTACAGGGGGCAGTGAAAGCTCTTCACTGAAGGGAAAGAGCTTGTCCCATCTGAGCCTTGACTCACTCAGGCACTTCAAGAAGATGCTCTGGGAGTTAGGGTGCCAGATCTCTTCTGAGTACACAGTGAACCAGAGCCACTCTTTTCCCTGCAGCAGTGCTCAGCCTCACAGCCATGGGAAGGATGTTAGGAAGAAGTTCTTCCCAGAAAGAGAGATTGGCCATTGGAATGTGCTGCCCAGGGAGGTGATGGAGTCACCATCACTGGAGGTGTTTAAGAGGGGACTGGATGGGGCACTTGGTGCCATGGTTTAAGTTGATTAGATGGAGTTGGGTGATAGGTTGGACTCTATGATCTCAAAGGTCTCTTCCAACCTGGTCTATTCTATTCTGAAGGTGAATGTTTGGCAGCTACAACACTACAATGGGTGGCCTGCTGAGACATTCTACTGTGTCAGATATTGCTAGGAGCTGCTATGGCCCCTGGGCTGGTGCTGGACACAGCAAGGTGCAGCATGGTTTGGAGCAGGACTTGGTGGAATTAGATAACAGTTGGGCTCTCTGATCTTCAAGACCTTTTCCAACCAAAAGCAGTCCACAGTTCTGTGTAGTCTGCATTACTGAGAGGTTTGGTGGAGCTACAACAGGTTCTTGTGCTTGCACTTTCCTCTCTCATCTGTAAATGATCCTACAGTGGGGAGAAGGTCTACCTGCTGCACTGGGTAATGATCCTGTTCATGACTGAAAGCAGTAACCTCTTCCAGCTGGAATGCCACCACCAGTCTTGCCAAGCATACAGCTGCTGTTGGGCTTTCACTCCAAGGACTGTAGCAGTGAAAAGAATGGATGACGGTGTCTGTTCTGACAAAACACAGACAACAGATTTGTGTTCTCAGCTGACCAGCTTTCTGCTATCCCCTTCCCCACCCTCACTCTTGTTTTGTCCATTGAGGAAGAATGTTTCCCTCATTCACACAACTGGTTTGATCAAGTAACAGGGCAAGAGGAAATGGCCTCAAGTTTCATAAGGGGAGGTTTAGACTGGATAGTAGAAGTGAACACAAGCCCCATGAGGAGAGACTGAGGGAGCTGGGGTTGCTTAGCCTGGAGAAAAGGAGACTCAGGGGTGACCTTATTGCTCTCTACAACTACCTGAAGGGAGGTTGTAGACAGGCAGAGGTTGGTCTCTTCCTCTCAAGCAACTAGCACCAGAGCAAGAGGACAGAGTCTCAAGCAGCGCCAGGGGAGGTTTAGGCTGGAGGTTAGGAAGAAGTTCTACACAGAGAGTGTGATTGGCCCTTGGAATGGGCTACCCAAGGAGGTGGTGGAGTCACCATCACTGGAGATGTTCAGGAGGAGATTTGATAGGGTACTTAGTTGCATGGTTTAGTTGATTAGATGGTGTTGGATGACAGGTTGGACACAATGATCTTGAAGGTCTCTTCCAACCTGGTTTATTCTATTCTATTCTATTTCTTCCTTGCAAAGGTTCTCCAACACTGGAACAGGCTGCCCAGGGAGCTGGCTGAATCCCCCATCCCTGGAGGAGTTCAAAGGGTGCAGAGATGTGGTTCTGAGGGACAGAGCATAACCCCAGCCCTGGCAGAATTAGAGAATGGTTAGGCTCAGTGATCTCAAAGGACTTCTCCAACCAAAACAGTTCTATGATTCCATGGTTCTACACTGTTTTAATTCAAGGTTTTGCTTTATTCAGTCTGAAGTTTGAAAAAGCCAATGACTCACACAGGTGAAAAGTGGAACAGCTGAACATGCAGATGATGGGTACAGCTGCCCTTTAGCTGTGCTCTTTCTGGCTGGATCACATCACTGTGACGGAGCTGATTCAGAAAGTGCACTGTCTCGCTCCTTCTACTGCTCTCCATGCAAATCCTGGTTCTGACAGCGATGAGACAGGAGATGATGACAAGCTACCAGAGCTCTGGAAATCATTATTTCATTATCCTGCAATCCATGGACTCCTATTCCCCAGGCTGGGAGCATCCTGATCTCAGATATCCTATATTGCATGAGATCCTCAACTTTTACTTGGCCACTTTGACTTTTTCATTTTCCCCCATTTTGGAAAGAAAGAGGGGTAAAAAAAAAAAAAAAAAATAAAAGAGGACCCCACCAGCCTTTAACTTTAAACCAAAGTGAATTGTTCTCCCAATTCTCTTCCAATCTGAAATCAAAACCATTTTCTTTCCTATTATGTTCCGTGCAGGAGGTAAAAGCCCTTTACAGCAAGCTTCAAATCACATTCACATATTAACAGGCAAGAGCTCCCTAAATCTAAAACTGTCCTGATCTGGGCTGATTAGGACACAATTTCCCAGTTGTTCAGCTGAAGGCAGTGCAGTAATAAGGCTGCTCTAAAGCCTTAAGACAAATGAATGTACTTGAAAATTAAATGTTTTCTCAGAGCCTGGGTAATTACTTCAGGAAAAGCAGAGCAGTATTAAAATGCCAGCAGATCACAGAGCTGCTTCAGACTCTTCCCTTTACAAAGCAGCTGAATTCTCCCAGTCAAAAGTCATTTAATTAGAGCAATATTTCTAGCTGCTAGGCACCTGTACACAGAAGGTATGGTGAACACCTCAGTGAAGAGCATGAGAAAGTAGTACTTACAAACCACATAATCCACAGAGTCCTTCAACTGTTTTCCCAGTGTTTAGAAGAAACATTTCCTGTGCAGAGCCACCACAGCCTTGCAGACACAAAGCAGAGACAGGCAGCCCTTGCTGAGACTCTAGAGACTCCGCCTGGATGGGTCAGAAGGAGACACTCTAACAGAGCTGCTGCTGTCCCTCCTCAGTCTGTGCCATCCACCAGGAGTTCTGTTTACTGTTAGCCCATACCCCAGATCTAAACTAGCAGTTGTCCTGGCACTCCATGATCCCTCTCCAGCCAGGAGGGGGATCTGGGAAAAGGAGAGGAGAGCCTCAGGTTGAAATGAAAACAGATTTAAGGGAACAGCTAAACTAATCCAAATGTAAGTTAGACCAAGTCAAATGCACAGTGGTCACCATTAATGGGAAGGCAGCCTTTGGGAGCAGCAGAAAGAGGAGCCTGAGCAGGAGGCCCTCCAGCCTCTAAGTCACCTCTTATAATGACCTTTATCCACCTTATCCATGATCTTATCCTGTATCCACCTTGGATTAGCTGCCCTGGCTGACCCCAAACTGTTAATGACCTGCAGACCATAGGTGGCCTGGGATTCTGTCTCAGGAAAACCAAAACAACTTCACAGCCTGTAAACTTCCCAGTGCCCTCACAAGGTAGGGAAGGGCTCTTCCATCCTTTCTTTTCAGAGAAATAGAAAGGTGGAGGAGGCATTGTCTGGCTGCTGTAAGAAGGAGCTGCATCCTGTGGATAGCAAAAAATAGAACAGAATAAACCAGGTTGGAAGAAACTTTCAAGATCGAGTCCAACCTATCATCCAACACCACCTAATCAACTAAACCATGGCACCAAGCACCCCATCCAGTCTTCTCCTAAACACCCTCCAATGATGATGACTCCACCACCACCCTGGGCAGCACATTCCAATGGGCAATCACTTTCTCTGTGTAAATCTCCTCCTCACATCCAGCCTGAAGTTCCCCTGGCACAGCTTGAGACTGTGTCCTCTTGTTCTGAAAATGTTGTTCTGTAAACCACTCTTTCGTATCCCGCCCTGACATATGGCTGCTCTGACTGGAATGAGAGTCTCCTGGGAGAGTTTCTCCTACCTTAACACATCAGTATGGACTTGCCAAAGCACAAAAGGGAATTAACTCCCAAATGACCATACCAGTGACTTGCAGTTGAGATTGCACCTTTAACCACCCCAAGGAGTCTGGAAGAGAGGGAAGGCAGAGGACTCACTCGAATCAAGGCACAGCCTGTTCTTAAAATGTCTCTTGCTGAAGCACTTACACATCTAGATTCTTGCCCATAACTGCAAGGTAGGAGCTGCTAAATTCATTCCCAGCCACTTGAGAGCTCCTTCAGGAAGGCAAAGAACCTTATCAATGTCATGAAAGGACTTCACAAACCAGAGGGGTTTTGCTAGCAGTGTTGCATTTGAAATGAGCACTATCAGCTCAAACATTTCTTTGGACCACTTTCATGGGGAATTATTGCTCCAGCAGTGAATGGAGGCAGGCAGCAGGAGCTTTTGAAGCTCTCAGTTTAACTGGCTGATGCATTACCCTGGTTTTTGCCTGCTCCCTTCAAAAGGGGGCTGCCAAAGAGCAGGGTGAGAGGAAGCTTCACTGACCAAAATGTTCTCCTCTCCAAAGGTCAAGGGCTCCCTCTCTCTCCTTCTGGGATTCCTGTCCAACATTCCCAGAACCACAGAAATATTCAGGTTGGAAAAGACCCTCAGGATCACCAGCTCCAACCCAGATCCCTGTTCCACAAGGTTCACCCTTAAACCATATGCCCAAGCACCACATCCAAACGACCTCCAAACACACCCAGGGTCGGTGACTCAACCACCTCCCAGGGCAGCACATTCACGTTTGCTGCATGTATCAGTTTGCCAAAGCAGCACACCGACTGCTGTGTTTTTGGCAAGGACTGGAGATGTTTTACTGCTAGACAGAGCAGGTAGAGCTCAGCCAGGTTGGCTTTGTGGAGACCCTTCTCAAAACTGCCAAAAAAAAAGAGAAAAGTGAAACCCAGTGTGTGAAGAGAGCTCAGAAGCAGGGAGACTTTCTCCCAAGGGACCACTTCTGAAAGCTCAAGCATGAATGGTTGTCTCTGTGGCCCCAAACACAAGCCCTGTGAGGAGCGGCAGAGGGAGCTGGGGTTGTTTAGCCTGGAGAAGAGGAGGCTCAGGGGAGACCTCATTGCTCTCTACAACTACCTGAAGGGAGGTTGTAGCCAGGAGAGGGTTGGTCTCTTCTCCCAGGCAACCAGCACCAGAACAAGAGGACACAATCTCAAGCTGTGCCAGGGGAGGTTTAGGCTGGAGGTGAGGAGGAAGCTCTTCCCAGAGAGAGTTGTTAGCCATTGGAATGTGCTGCCCAGGGAGGTGGTGGAGTCACCATCCCTGGAGGTGTTCAAGAGGGGATTGGATGTGGCACTTGGTGCCATGGTTTAGTACTCATGAGATGTTGGGTGACAATAGAATAAACCAGGTTAGAAGAGGACTTCAAGATCATCGTGTCCAACCTATCATCCAACACCATCTAATCAACTAAACCATGCAACCAAGCACCCCATCAAGTCTCCTCCTGAACACCTCCAGGGATGGTGACTCCACCACCTCCTCAGGCAGCACATTCCAATGGGCAATCATTCTTTCTGCGTAGAACTTCCTCCTAACCTCCAGCTTAAACAGATCATGAATGTGCTGCCCAGGGAGGTGGTGGAGTCACCATCCCTGGAGATGTTCAAGAGGGGATTGGATGTGGCACTTGGTGCCATGGTTTAGTAGTCACGAGGCATTGGGTGACAGGTTGGACTTGATGATCCTTGAGGTCTTTTCCAACCTTATGGATTCTATGAAATGAATGAAGGAAGTCTTTCAGGGATTACAGACATAAAATTCAAGTGTAACCACTACACCAAATCATTCCCCATACTGGTTGGGTGATTTTGTTTCCAACAGTAAAAAAAAAGCCAACCAAAAACGAGCAGAGATGTGGGCTCACCTTCCTCCAAACCAGGCTTCGTGGCTGAAGTTTCCCCTGCATGCATTATCCCTACATTTATTTCCTGATGATCCATTATTTTCAACTACCAGCTTCCCTAGGTTTCTTGCTGAGATAAAGCAGACTCCTCCAGCAGCATTTAAAAAGGGATTTCAACAAGCAGCAAATTAGACCAAGCGCAGCAGGAGCTGAGCATCTAAAAGCTACTTCAGTGCTCAGTATTGATTCCAGAGCCCAAACCTTTCCTCCCCGGGTCAGCACTCTTCTGCATGCACAGACAGAAACACAAGTATCAGGCAGCCATGGCTCCCTGCTTTATGGCTTCAAATAACAAGAATAACTGGTGAGCCCACATCTCTTCAGGATTAAGAGCAGAGTAAAGGGGCAGAACCCCCTCTCTTGCTCTGTTGGGATGCAACCCAGCACATGAATAGAATTAACCAGGTTGGAAGAGACCTTTGAGATCGAGTCCAACCTATCACCCAACACCATCTAATCAAGCACCCCATCCAGGCTCTTCCTAAACACCTCCAGTGATGGGGACTCCACCACATCCCCAGGCAGCACATTCCAAAGGCCAATCTCTCTTTCTATGAAGAACTTCTTCCTAACATCCAGTCTAAACTTCCCCTGGCACAGCTTGAGACTGTGTCCTCCTGTTCTGGTGCTGGTTGCCTGGGAGAAGAGACCAACCCCCTCCTGGCTACAACCTCCCTTCAGGTAGTTGTAGAGAGCAAGAAGGTCTCCTCTGACCTTCCTCTTCTCCAGGCTAAACCACCCCAGCTCCCTCAGCCTCTCCTCACAGGGCTGTGCTCCAAACCCCTCCCCAGCTTTGTTGCCCTTCTCTGGACACCTTCCAGCAACTCAACATCTTTCCTAAACTGAGGGACCCAGAACTGGACACAGGACTCAAGGTGTGGCCTAACCAGTGCAGTGTACAGGGGCACAATGACCTCCCTGCTCCTGCTGGCCACACTGTTCCTGATACAGGCCAGGATGCCATTGGCCTTCCTGGCCACCTGGGCACACTGCTGGCTCATGTTCAGCTGCCTGTCAACCAGCACCCCCAGGTCCCTCTCTGCCTGGCTGCTCTCCAGCCACTCTGACCCCAGCCTGTAGCACTGCCTGGGGTTGTTGTGGCCAATGTGCAGAACCCGGCACTTGGATGTGCTGAATCTCATGCCCTTGGACTCTGCCCACCTGTCCAGCCTGTCAAGGTCCCTCTGCAGCGCTCTCCTACCCTCTAACAGTTCAACAGCTACCCCCAGCTCCCTTCTGGGCTGCATGAGGGCACTGCTGGCTTCTCAGGAACCAACACCCCTACGTCTCTCTCTTCAGGGCTGTGAAGAGCAAGTTTTCTTCAGGTGTGCTTCACCTGCAGAGACTTCTCATAAGTTTGTAGCAAATGCTAATACTTCAGGTGGAGAATGGCCAGAAGCCTGGGAACCCTGCATAAAATGTCTGAAGCATACTGGGACAGGAGAGTCCTTTGAGATGCTGACTGAAAGCCTTCTGAGTCCTACACCACAGACATTTTCATTTGGTGGGTTCTTGCAGCATTTCTGTTGAGCATTGTTCATTAAATAAATTGCACACTAATCATTGTAATTGCAGCTGGAATTACTGAAAGCTGAAACTTCAACAACCCTGACAATTATTCTCTCTCTTTTTTTTTTTCCAAGGGAGCTGGGTTGTAAGGGGGTTGAGGGGTGGGGGTTGGGGTTTTCCTTGCTTTTCACAGAATCTCAAAAGGCAGAGACAAAACCATTGCTGCCCAATTTCATGCCCCAAGCACCCACAAGAGGTGAGGCCAAGTTAGTGAAAACAAATTAGCACAGATGGGAGTTTGAGAAACCTCTGGCAGCATTACAGAAAAAGATGTGGTCTAAAAGCAAGGGGCTGGAGCACCTCTCCTATAAGGACAGACAGAAGGAGTTGGGGCTGTTCAGTCTGGAGAAGAGAAGGCTCCAAGGTGATCTCATTGTGGCCTTCCAGGACCTGAAGGGGGCCTACAGGAAGGCTGGGGAGGGACTTCTTAGGATCTCAGGTAGTGATAGGACTAGGGGGAACAGAATGAAGCTGGAAATAGGGAGATTCAGGCTAGATGTGAGGAGGAAGTTCTTCCCCATGAGAGTGGTGAAGCCCTGGAATGGGTTGTCCAGGGAGGTGGTTGAGGCCCCATCCCTGGAGGTGTTTAAGCCCAGGCTGGACAAGGCTCTGGCCAGCCTGATCTAGTGTGGGGTGTCCCTGCCCATGGCAGGGGTGGAACTTGTGATCCTTGTGGTCCCTTCCAACCCTGACTAATTCTATGAAGACATCCTAGCTATGGATTCAGCTGAGGAAGCTTTCAGAGGCTTGAGGTAAGTCAGAAGCCACTGTCCTGCTACCCAGCACTGCAGGGAGGCTTCTCCTGCTGCTCCCTCCTGCATTCCTAAGTGCATTACCAGTCTAGCAGCAGAGGCTGGAGGTGGATGTCACTGCAGAAACCCAGCCTGCAGCTGGCTGCTCAGGCAGAGCTGTCGTCTTCCCCTTCAGGGAATGGCTTTTGGGCTCCAAATCCTTCAAGTAAAAGGTGACCGTCCCCAGCAGCGATCCAGGCTAACAAGGCATTACTGTATGGGTGAGAAGAGAACATCAAATACCCAAATTCCAGAGACAGGGTAGAATTCAAACAACATTTGTGCCAACTGCTTTGTCAATTAACTGTCCACAGACCTGAGCTCACAAGAACAAACTGGGTCAGACCAAAGAGTCATCCATTAAAGACTAATAAGTAGCATCTATCTCGAACTGCATAAACAATGTGTGTGTGACATGGGTCAGGTCACCCCATGGGTATTCTGGGTTACTTTGGTCCTCTCTCTGCACTGGGTCTGCACCATCCTGTTAAAGCAGGTATCAGCTATTGCTGTGGAAACTGTAGGCACTCCTATTTGTCTCTGCAGATCACAGTCACAGAATGTCAGGGGCTGGAAGAGACCTCAAAAGCTCATCCAGTCCAACCCTCCCTGCCAGAGCAGGATCACCTACACACAGGAACACATCCAGGCAGGTTTTGAATATCTCCAGAGTAAGAGACTCCACACCTCCCTGGGCAGCCTGTTCCAGTGTTCTCTCACCTTCACAGTGAAAAAATTACTCTTCATGCTTCCATGGAACTTCCTATGCCTCAAACTTCATGGAATCACCACACCAAGGCTGGAAGAGAACTCAAAGATAGAATCAATAAGGCTGGAAAAGACCTCAAAGATCATCAAGTCCAACCTGTCACCCAACACCTCATGACTACTAAACCATGGCACCAAGTGCCACATCCAATCCTTTTTTGAACACCTCCAGGGATGGTGACTCCACCACCTCCCTGGGCAGCAGATTCCAAAGGATAACAACTCTCTCTGGGAAGAACTTTCTCCTCACCTCCAGCCCAAACTTCCCCTGGCACAGCTTGAGACTGTGTTCTCTTGTTCTGGTGCTGGTTGCCTGGGAGAAGAGATCAACCCCTCCTGGCTACAACCTCCCTTCAGGTAGTTGTAGAGAGCAATGAGGTCTGCCCTGAGCCTCCTCTTCTCCAGGCTAAACAATCCCAGCTGCCTCAGCCTCTCCTCACAGGGCTTGTGCTCAAGGCCTCTCCCCAGCCTGGTTGCCCCTTGTCCTGTCACTGGGCATCACCCAGCAGAGCCTGGCACCATCCTCTTGGCACTCACCCTTCACATATTTACAAACATTGAGGCCACCCCTCAGTCTTCTCCAAACTAAAGAGCCCCAGCTCCCTCAGTCTCTCCACATAAGGAAGATGTTCCAGATGGGTCTGTCCTGCAGATACAAGACTCGTGTTTTGCCCATAAGCCCAAATACTCATGGTGCTCCACCAAACACCACAACTAGGCTTAGAGTAGTCCTGAGTCAACATGTTCTCGCTCCTGGGGTCACTGGAGGGTTTATCCCTGGCCCTGTGGGTTGGAGGAGCAATTTTAAAGAAATGGCTTCTGCTCTCTCTAAAAATACCCCCAAAAAATTGCTCCTGCTGTGAAATTCTCCTTGGCTGGTACCCGGCAGACTCCTAATTGATCAGAGAAAACTAATTCAGGGCAATGAATTATTTGCAAGTGAAGTATCTGAAAGATCTACTTTATTAATATTTGGGTTTGGTTCCAATGCCTTGTTTTATTCAGATGGCTCAGAGAAGAGCTTGTTAGAGTTCAGAAGAGTAACTTACAGGAAGGCTGAAGGAAATCAGTCCCCAGTGCCAAAGCAGCTCGGTGAGCAGTCACACCAAGGATGAATTTGTCCTTGGGACAATTCTGGTAATTTATTGGCACTGCACCAATTGCAACTTAGTTTCCCCAGCTGGGAAAAAAGAAAGTCAGTCAGCAGGATTGGAAGTAGCCTTGTTTTTCTTTCCTGCTAAACTATCTTGACCTTTCCTAGGAAGGCTCAGAATTTGCCAGTTACCAAACTTACAGCCTTCCACCAGTAATCTCAGTGTGAATTCAGGTTTAGCTTCCCTTCCTCCTGAGCTGTGACCTTCTCTGCTGGCTGAGACCAAATCATGTCCTACGAGGACAAGCCCTGTGAGGAGAGGCTGAGGGAGCTGGGGTTGCTTAGCCTAGACAAGAGGAGGCTCAGGGGACACCTTACTGCTGTCTACAACTACCAGACAGGAGAGGGTTGGTCTCTTCTTCCAGGCAACCAGCACCAGAACAAGAGGACACAGTCTCAAGCTGTGCCAGGGGAGGTTTGGGCTGGAGGTGAGGAGAAAGTTCTTTCCAGAGAGAGTAATTGGCCATTGGAATGTGCTGTCCAGGGAAGTGGTGGAGTCAGCGTCCCTGGAGGTGTTCAAAAAGGGATTGGATGTGGCACTTGGTGCCATGGTTTAGCCATGAGGTCTGTGGTGACAGGTTGGACTTGATGATCTTTGAGGTCTCTTCCAACCTTAGTGATTCTGTGATTCCTCCCTTTATCCACACTTTTCACCTTTTAGCCAGCTGAGGACACCCTTCAGAACAGAGCTAGATTCTTTATTGAGCTAGATTCTTTATTGTTTTGGTGAGAATCCCTTGGGCTCAATACCCAAAGTTTCTTCTATCTGCATGTGGATGGTGACATGTGGAGTCCCCATCACTGAAGGTGTTTCGGAAGAGACTGGATGGGGTGCTTGGTGCCATGGTTTAGTTGATGAGATGGTGCTGGGTGATAGGTTGGACTCTATGATCTCAAAGGTCTCTTCCAACCTGGTTAATTCTATTCTATTCTATGTAAGACTTATTGGTAAGACATCAATAATGTGCCATAGCTCAATGCTTCTGGCTTTTGGTAAGAAGTCTCTTGAAAACACAGCAGGTTCACTGAATTCTGAGTCTGCTTATGCTTCCCCATCAACATCTCCCCTCCAACTGTCACTTTTAGTCTGAGTGGTATAAAGGGTTTCCAGGACAGCCTTATGACGAAAGAGGCTTCAAAAGATACCTGCACCCTTCCAAATATCTTCTCAGTTCCCAGAAGAATGAGACCTTCTGGTCTCAAAGAGATCACACAGCAGACATAGGGGGGCTACAAGAAAGATGGGGAGGGACTTTTTAGGGTGTCAGGGAGTGATAGGACTGGGGGAGAATGGAACAAAACTAGAAATGGGTAGATTCAGATTGGATGTTAGGAAGAAGTTCTTCCCCATGAGGGTGGTGAGACACTGGAATAGGTTGCCCAGGGAGGTGATAGAAGCCTCATCCCTGGAGGTTTTTGCAGCCAGACTGGATGTGGCTGTGAGAAACCTGATCTGGTGTGAGGTGTCCCTGGCCATGGCAGGGGAGTTGGAACTGGATGATCCTTGAGGTCCCTTCCAACCCTAGCAGCTTCATGATTAAGTCTGGCAAAGCTCAAGGCCAGGCATTTGAAGACAAACCAGCAAAGAACTACAGAGACAGGGAAAAAAACCCCAGCCCCAACCCAACCCACACCAGCCCCAAACCAACCATTAGCCCTCAGTGATGGTTTTCACTAACCAGTGTGGTTATCCTGGCAGCCTGCACAAGCATACAGAAGCAAACAATTTTATACCCTGGAGAAAATCTGAGCTAAACTGCTTTCAAAGGAAAATATTCAGTCATCCCTGATATTTCATTTCTTTTATGGAAGAGAAAAGAGGGCTGATGGCCTAAGGCTTTGAAGGTTTTTAAGAGATAATGGCTTGCTCTGTGAAGATTTTTAATTTCAAGAACTACCTGGAGCAAAACTGTGTGTTCAGAAAGCCTGAACAGTCAGCACCAAAGCAGCATCTCCAATGCTCAGAGGGGCACCAGCTCATCTTATCTCTGGGAATACAACATGAAGTTTCTGTTGGTGCCCAGACATTCCCATTAGCACAGAATCACCAAGGTTGGAAGAGACCTTAAAGATCATCAAGTCCAACCTGTCACCACAGACCTCATGACTAAACCATGGCACCAAGTGTCACATCCAATCCCATCTTGAACACCTCCAGAGATGGTGACTCCACCTCCTCCCTGGGCAGCACATTCCAATGGCTAACAACTCTCTCTGGGAAGAGCTTCCTCCTCACCTCCAACCTAAACCTCCCCTGGCACAGCTTGAGATTGTGTCCTCTTGTTCTGGTGCTGGTTGCCTGGGAGAAGAGACCAACCCCCTCCTGGCTACAACCTCCCTTCAGGTAGTTGTAGACAGCAATAAGGTCTCCCTGAACCTCCTCTTCTCCAGGCTAAGCAACCCCAGCTCCCTCTGCCTCTCCTCACAGGGCTTGTGCTCAAGGTCTCTAACCAGCCTCTACCCCACAAACACCAACAGTTCTTCAATTTCCCCTCCTCTCAGATGTTACTATATGGGATTTTTTAGCTCATTTTTTTTTCAGAAGAGCAACTCTACCACTGAGAAGCAGCAGCAAGTAGGACAATTTAAAGCAGCCTATAGCTGAGGTCTGTGTTTGCCATAGGAACACAGGCAGCATAAAACCCCATCAGTTACATAGACACCAAGCCTGCTACTGCCACTGGTGAACAAAGACACCAGGGCAGCTCTGTAGGGCTGGGTATGGGCAGAGTCTTTGTGCAGCAATATCAGCACCATGCTGTGGTTCCAGATGAAGGTCTCAGATGCCTCTTAGTCTGCACTTCTCCAGGCTAAACAGCTCCAGGTCTCTCAGCCTTTCCTCACAACAAAAGGGTGATTAACCTCCCCCCAGCAGGGAAGCTCTGCTAGAAACAGGTTGCTTCAGTTTTAGAATCATAGAATTGTTAGGGTTGGAAGGGACCTCAAGGATCATCTAGTTCCAGCCCCTCCTGCCATGGGCAGAGACCCCTCACACTATTGCACAAGCTAAGCTGCAGTTTAATTCCACTTCAGGTTACACAACTCCTGAACAGGAAGGACAAGGCTCCAGCACTACCTACACAGTATGCAGTGCTCCTCCAATCATTATGCCATGCAGACTACACTCCTAGTCAACAGGAGCCTCAGAAGCTTTAAGGCTCTATTACCCATTTCACAGAATCACAGAACTGTCAGGGTTGGAAGGGACATCAAGGATCATCTAGTTCCAGCCTCTGACAGTCTGATTAAAGCAGCTGTCTGCTGCTCATCTCCCAGATACCTTCTCACCAGCTGACTGCCGGTAGCTGCAGGTAATGCTGTGCACAAATCCCACCTGCAATCAGCAGATGGTCATGAAGAATGTAAATAGAAGTTCACCAAGCAGACTGCAAGCTCCTATGACATAGAAGAGTTTCAGGTGGCTTCTATAAGGCAGAACCATGTTTGAAAGGCTGAGGAAGAGCAGGAGAAGGAGAAGAGCAGAGAGGAGAGAAGAAGGAGAATCTCTGAAAGGAAACAGTTCTGGGAAGCAATTGATGGAGCAGATGAAGTTTTTCCATCAGACTTTAAACATGGCAATATTTGGGGAGACTTTCAAAGAATATTTCCCTCCAGTCAAGCAAAAACCTGTTCTTGCAATCAGCAGGGAAATCTCTATCCCTGCAAATTGGCACCAAGCAGCACAGTGAAGCTGAGAAAGTTATTCGCCCCAGTGCTGGAGTGCTGAATGTCCCCAGCTTTCCCAAAACTTCCCTGGCACACCGTGGATGCCAAGGACTGATTTGTGCTGACTCCTGACAACTGTGGTGGTGCAAGAGGCTGCTCCCCATCTTCTTTAGATTACTATTCCAGACATACCTGGGAAAGGAATGTAAGGAAGGAAGAAGCAAAGAGGTCTGAACCCAGAGAAAGGCCTTTAGGGAAAGGTGACTGCTCATCTGTCTGAAACAAGATGCTTCTTGAAGCAAAGGGTCAGACCAAAGGGAGGCAGAGATTTCTTTTTGCTGCAGAGGACTGGACACATATATTGATAAACCCATTCCACAGCATTATCCCCAGGGAATGGAGTGACTTAAATGCCATATGCAAAGCTGGAACCAAATCTCAGTTGGGCACAAGGAGCTGACATGACATGTTTGCACCTGATTTCTACTGATGGATGATATTTACACCTTCTACTGAAAGAGATGACACAGGCCTCCATCTGACTCTTAGACTAGATGACCCTTGGGTTCAATCTGCTGTGTTCTTCCTGTGCAAAGCAGAATGCTATTTAACAGCTCTGAGATAGAAGAAATGTCAGGGAGTAATGACTGAAGCCCAGCTGCTGTATGCTGACCATTCATACCAGCAAAGCCTCCCCCACTTTGCCTTCAGCTGAGCTATCACCATATGATTCATTTGTCACTTGGTAAGCAACTGCAATGAAGACTGGAAGTAAAAACAAATAAATGTAAATGACACCTCCCAAGATAATAAAACAGTTCTTTAACTCATCACTGTGAGATGACATCCCTAGAACTGTTGGAGACCAGGCTGGAGGAGGCTCTGAGCAACCTGGTCTAGTGTGAGGTGTCCCTGCCCATGGCAGGGGGGTTGGAACTGGGTGATCTTCAAGGTCCCTTCCAACCCAAATCATTCCATGATTCTATACAACTCCCACACACCTGACCCAAGTGTTGCAGCTTTGTTGCAAGCCCTACCCTTAATTAAAATGCAGAAGAGAGCCAAGTTAAGCTATGCAGCATCCATGTCCCTGCTGCATAGAGAAGATGCTGCTGAGTGCACAGCACACTCATGAAGTCAGGACATTTGTCTTTGGCTCATAAATATTAATTGGAGGCACTCAACCTCAACCATTTGCAAGCCTTGCCTCTTTTTAAGTTATCATGCATGGCACAGTCATATTTTAATTGGAAATAGATAATTAGCAGAATCTTCCTTCTCTTCTACTGTTCTTGGAATCAGTTTGAGTTCATCTGCACACAAGGAAGCACTGCAAGTGCTTGGCTGGATCTTCAAACTGGCAAATGCCTCACTGTGTTGTATATAAACATCATGCAAAACCACCTATTTTACATCTTGGTGTCTACCATGTGATACACAGATGTTAGGAAGAAGTTCTTCCCCATGAGGGTGGTGAGACCCTGGCACAGGTTGATCAGGGAGCTGGTAGAAGCCTCATGTCTGGAGGTTTTTAAGGCCAGGCTGGATGTGGCTGTGAGCAACCTGATCTAGTGTGAGGTATCCCTGCCCATGGCAGCGGGGTTGGAACTGGATGACCCTCAAGGTCCCTTCCAACCCTAACAATTCTATGATTCTATGTTTCTGCAGGGCCAGGGCTGTAGCAGTAGTTGAATTTTCCCCAGCCCCAGCTTTCCATAGAAATGAAAGTAAGGCAGAGGCTCTAATTAGTTTCAAATGAGAGTGAAAAGCCTGTCAGGCTTGACAAGAGCATTCTGCAGAAATCTGATGGAATCTGAAGGTGACTGATAATATGCTAACAACACACTGCTTCAGTGGGATCACTTCAGTGTGGAAGGATCAAATTACCCTTCTAAGAAAGCCCAGTTTTGACAAAACCAAAGGGGGGAAAAAAAAACAAAAAAATCAGCAGAAACTTGTGCAGCTTCCAGCAGAGACTCCCCACTGAACCCTTCCTCAGGATTTCTGGAGTATTTCTCAGGGTGCCCAAAGAGAGTCATAGAATGGTTTGGATTGGAAAAACCCCAAAGATCATCAAGTTCAGCTGTTATCACCACCATGGCCTCTGGCCCCTCAGTTTAAGAAGGGCATTGGGACACTTGAACATGTCCAGAGAAGGCAACAAGGCTGGGGAAAGGCCTTGAGCACAGCCCTGTGAGGAGAGGCTGAGGGAGCTGGGGTTGTTTAGCCTGGAGAAGAGGAGGCTCAGGGGAGACCTCATTGCTCTCTACAACTACCTGAATGGGGGGTGTAGCCAGGAGGGAGTTGATCTCTTCTCCCAGGCAACCAGCACCAGAACAAGAGGACACAGTCTCAAGATGCACCAGGGGAAGTTTAGGCTGGAGGTGAGGAGAAAGTTCTTCCCAGAGAGAGTTGTTAGCCATTGGAATGTGCTGCCCAGGGAGGTGGTGGAGTCACCATCCCTGGAGGTGTTCAAGAGTGGATTGGACATGGCACTTGGTGCCATGGTGTAGTCATGAGGTCTGTGGTGACAGGTTGGACTCTATCTTTGAGGTCTCTTCCAACCCTGGTGATTCTGTGCCTGGATTGTTCCTGTGTGGTCTGGTATAGGTGACCCTGCTCTGACATGGGGGATGGACTGTGTGATCTCTTGGGGACATCACAGAATGTTAGGGGCTTGAAGGGACCCCAAGTTCCATGTCTACATGTTTTCTGAACAGCTTCAAGAAGAGTGATGAGTTATTCTCACCTAGCACTGAACTTTTTATCCTCTAAGAAATGTCTCTTTTCCTTTGGAAACTGGTTCTAAAGCATTTCAATATTCAGTGGTCCAGCGAGGACAGCAGTTACAGCTGATTCATTCTCCTAATGCTCCCTAGCAAGTTCCTGGTGCTCCTGCACTGCACAGTGGATTATCTAAGCAAAGGAGCAGCCTCTGGAGGCACAATCAGGACCAAGACCCTTAACTGCCCTGTCCCAGATGATTAAAGTGGTCTCTGGAAAGATAGAGAAGAACGACTGCAAGTCTTTGCAGGAGGACTAATGAAGACTGATTGCTTGCAGCTGAAGTGCAACTCCCCAGCTCCACACCCACCCTTCCCTCCTCCCCTGCAGTAACCTCAGCTCCCCTCTATGTCCTCAGCTGCCTCTGCAGGGAAGGTGAAGGCACAGGCCATGTGCTGCAGGAGCTGTGCTGGGCAGCCAGCTGGCCACTGTTGCCACTGTTGAGCATGAAGACAACAGCCTCAGGTTTGTATAGGGAGGGGTTACCAGAAGTCTTCAACATTGTCACTTTTCTATCAGATTTGGGGGCAACTAATGGGTTAGAAAGATTAGTGCTGCAAGGAAAGCACTTCTGAGTGTGGGTAACTTTTCTTCCCTTCTGAAAGTCAGGGAGGAGAAAGCAACCAACACATTATGCACAACCTGAGTGAAAAGCCAGGCTTTTGGAAGCTGGAAGAACTAGGACATCTGTGCGGCATTTGAGCAGAAGTTCAAGCCTCAGCCTGCCAGTGCTGCTGTTGCTCTGCTCCTCCACCTCATTCTCCCTCTGCAATAGTCATTTCTAGCAAAGGGCTTACAGGCCTGCCTTTGTGTTGCTGAGCTCTGCACAGGCTGCTCTTCAAGTGTTGGATTCTTGCTCCGATTTGAAAACCATGTGTTTTCAGCAGGTCACTCACATATGGCTGAGAGGCATCATAACCCTCTGCAGGCAGTGGATTAACTGTGTACTGAAGTATTTCTTGAGCAGAGGCAGCCACTTGATTACCCAACAAGTCAGACTCAATCCAAGTAAAGATGTAGGGAAAAAGATCTCTCTGGCCTCACTTCTAACTCCAAATTCACCTCTGTTTTTACAATGAGAAAAGGTAGAAGCAGCACCCAGCTTCAGAGATGGCAAGAAAAAGCAGCTGGCTGCATGCACAAACTCTTTCACAGCTGACATATGGACTAGATGTTTTCAAGTCCAACAGTGATGCTAACAAGCATCCTGTGGGCAAAGAGTTATGACTGTGGGTTTAGTGGTGAAAGTACAAAAGGAGCCAGTTCCAGGGCAGAATCATGACTTAAGACATCTGTTTTGTTCCACCTTCAACATCCCTGAAAGGCACTGTAAAGAGGGCCTTTGAGAAGTGCCAGGACCCCAGGCTGTAAGTAGAGAGCTGCCAAAATGTGAGATGCAGGAGGCCATCTTCCAGGGAGACAGGCAGGGATGGGGTCAGCAAGATCCGAGAGTCAAAGGCAGATCCAGGTTGGCAAACTCCTGAGTTTCAAGGCTTCCCTGGCATGCCTGACCTGCCCTACTGAGTTAGCACAGTCCTTCTAGTCATGGGCAGACCTCATGTTGCAATGAGTGTGCTTTAAAGCAACCCCTGGCCATCTGGATAGCAAGTCACACATTGCCAGCTAGAAACTTTCAGTAACAGGTCACATTGCTAGTCCTTGAAGTTCTTGATCTAGAATCATAGAATCATTAAGGACCTCCAAGACCATCAAGTCCAAACATCAACCCAACACCACCATGCCCACTAAACCATGTCCCAACATACCATGTCTACAATCTAGTAAACATTCATTTGGCCAATGGCTCACCAGTCACAGACCCACCAGCCAAAGGGTCATAGAATCAATAAGGTTGGAAAAGACCTCAGAGATGATCAAGTCCAACCTATCACCTAACACCTCATGACTACTAAACCATGGCACCAACTCCAACATCCAATCCCTTTTTGAACAACTCCAGGGATGGTGACTCCACCACCTTCCTGGGCAGCACATTCCAATGGCCAACTATTCTTTCTTAGAAGAGCTTTCTCCTCACCTCCAGCCTAAACCTCCCCTGGCACAGCTTAAGACTGTGTCCTCTTGTTCTTCCACAGGTTGCCTGGGAGAAGAGACCAACCCCCACCTGGATACAACCTCCCTTCAGGTAGTTGCAGACAGCAATAAGGTCTCCCCTGAGCCTCCTCTTCTCCAGGCTAAACAACCTTTAGTTGTTTAGGCTCGAGGTGAGGAGAAAGTTCTTCACCGAGAGAGTGATTCGTCATTGGAATGGGCTGCCTGGGGAGGTGGTGGAGTCGCCATCCCTGGAGGTGTTCAAGAGGGGATTGGACGTGGCACTTGGTGCCATGGTCTAGTCATGGGGTCTGTGGTGACAGATTGGACTCGATCTTCAAGGTCTCTTCCAACCTTGGCGATACTGTGATACTGTAACCTCAGCTCCCTCAGCCTCTCCTCACAGGGCTTTGCTCAAGGCCTCTCCCCAGCCTCGTTGCCCTCCTCTGGACATGTACAAGTGTCTCAATATCCGTCTTAAACTGAGAGGCCCAGAACTGGACACAGTACTCAAGGTGTGGCCTAACCAGTGCTGAGGACAGGGTCACAAAATCCCAGCTGACTAAATGACCTTCATGCAGAAACAGACCAGGAGCTCTGGGCCTCCCCATGGAACAGGCATTTCAAATCCTACCCCAAGAAGAAGGGAGGTGCCGTGCAGGTGGGGTGGAACAGAGCTGGTTTTAGGGGTGCTAAGGAAGTAGAAACAGGTGTGGAATGACTGCAGGTTGAGTTTTAAGGTTGAAACCCCCTAATATCTATCCAAATAAATTAAGGATATTAATGTCTTGCTATTTAATGGTTCATAATCCCATCCCAAGAGTTGAAATTGACTCTTAACCTTATAAAAGTAGTTCAGAAACATACATTAGAAAATATAAAGAATGTGCTGCCCAGGGAGGTGGTGGAGTCACCATCCCTGAAGGTGTTCAAGAGGGGTCTGGATGTGGCACTTGGAGCCATGGTTTATTCATGAGGTCTGTGGTGACGGGCTGGACTTGATGATCTTTGAGGTCTCTTCCAACCTTGGTGATGAAAAGCACACTGAAGTCCTGATGGACTCTCAGGGGTTTAGCAGTTTTGGAATGCTGGCCTTGCTTCTGCAGCAGTCCTTTGGCATTTATCTAGGCTAATTAATAAGGTTTCCTTTAAAACCATCTAAAAACCTGAATTTCCAATTAATGAGTGCAAATAAGTTCAGGGAGCATCATAAATTCATTACAGCATTAAGCACAACTTCTCTGCAGACTGGCAAGCTATTCAAGTTCCCATTTGTGAGTATGATTGAAAAAATGTATATTAAGACAAAAAAAGAAATAAATCTCCTGTTCTGTTTGGGTTTTGAAAGGGACAGAGTTAAGCTTTGCAATTAAATTATCCCCATGTGAATTCTTGGGAGGGGAAAAAAAGAAAATGAGAAGAGTCTCAGACCACCTCTTTCCAGATGAGGGAAAAGATAAGTTGTTTTATATGCAAATAAAACTGATTTCATGTAATAGATCCTGAGGAAAGAAGCAGATTTGTATGCAAACCTCTTGCCAACTGGGACTGACTTCGACCTCCTATTGTTTCTTCTCCCCTTCTTCCCTCTCAAAACATTAATTACTGCACCTTCCTAATGGAAGAGCATGCAGTCATTCAAAGCACTGTCTGGAACACCTCCATTCCCTGGAGATGCCAGCAGAAGCTGAAGGTGGTGGGACTTGGCCCTGGAAGTTGCTCCATTGCATAAAGAAGCGTTTGACACCTCAGAGATCCAGCAAAACAAAGGCAAATTTCCCCTGAGAACGTGCTGTAAGAAGTGAAACTCATTTTAAACAGGCATGCAGTGACAGAAGCATTTTGGTTGGAAAAGACCTTGGGGATCGTGGAGTCCAACCATTCCTTTGCTGGTATTTATGTCCTGTGCCATTCCCATGGCAAGTGGCAGAAGCACAGAACTCACTGGTGCAGCCAGGCCCTCAAGCAAGACAAATAATCCATCATCAGGCAGCCCAAATTCTATCTTTGCCTTTTACTCTGTGGGGAAAAATCTGCAGGGTGCCTTGTAGGGGAAGGCACTTTAACATGATGTGTCACGAACCCCAAACACAAACCATCTATTTGCTGGTCTCAAGCAAGCACAACTGGGGCTTAAGCTGCACCACAAAGCCCTTTCTCTGTGCTCTCTCTCATCCTGTTGAGTCCAAGTGCCAGATGCTGCACTGGCCGCAGCAACCCCATGCAGTGCTACATGCTGGGATTAGAGTGGCTGGAGAGCAGCCAAACAGAAAGGGACCTGGGGGTAGTGGTTGACAGCCAGCTGAACATGAGCCAGCAGTGAGCCCAGGTGGCCAAGGCCAATGGCATCCTGGCCTGCATCAGGAACAGTGTGGCCAGCAGGAGCAGGGAAGTCATTCTGCCCCTGTACTCAGCACTGGATAGGTCACACCTTGAGTACTGTGTCCAGTTCTGGGCCCCTCAGTTTGAGAAGGACATTGAGACTCTTGAACATGTCCAGAGAAGGGCAACGAGGCTGGGGAGAGGCTTCAAGCACAGCCCTACGATTGTTTAGCCTGGAGAAGAGGAGGCTCAGGGGAGACATTATTGCTCTCTACAACTCCCTGAAGGGAGTTTGTAGCCAGGAGGGGGTTGTTCTCTTCTCCCAGGCAACCAGCACCAGAACAGGAGGACACAGTCTCAAGCTGTGCCAGGGGAGGTTTAGGCTCAAGGTGAGGAGAAAGTTCTTCCCAGAGAGAGTTGTTAGCCATTGGAATGTGCTGCCCAGGGAGGTGGTGGAGTCACCATCCCTGGAGGTGTTCAAGAGGGGATTGGATGTGGCACTTGGTGCCATGGTTTAGTAGTCATGAGGTGTTGGGTGACAGGTTGGATTTGATGATCCTTGAGGTTTTTTCCAACCTTGTTGATTCTATGATCTCTGGGCATTTCTCCTCAGATCAACACATTCTTGTCTCTGCTTAGCTGATTGTGATAGTTTTAGGCTATGCCTTTAAAATTTTTTCCACAGATCTTGAACAGAAAAGTAGTAAAATGCAAATAAATCACTACTGGGCCTAGAAAGGTAAATAAAGATCATTCTAAACAATTCCACTGGTGAGATAAGGAACTTAAATTGGTTGTACCAAAACACTTTCTCTTCTCATTTCTTTGCTCTGGGAGAGATACTAACTTGCTTCTGCTTGACCTTGGCTGTGTTGTTTTGGCATTGAAATTCCTCTGCTCCTTTCTCTCGTCCCTTTTGTACAGGGGGATAAAGGGGGCAGAAAGGGAGTAGCTAGTAGCTTATCTTGGTCTTTGAGGTTTCTGTGCTGTTTATTAATTGTAAATACCTGTAAATATTGTAAATCCTGGGTATTTTGTACATATTCATTGCATTCCATTGTAGATTGGAGTTCTGGCTTCTAAATACAGCTTTCATTCGCTTCCAAGGGAGCTGGTCTGGCAAAGTTAATGGCGGGGGTGGGGGGCGGATTTCAACCCACCACACTGATTTATCCCCTTTGTACATACAGATCCCCATCTCTTCTGGTTCAGCTAATCACATCCTGCAGACTGAACACTTCACTAGCCCCTCCCTCCCCCAAAGGCAGAGTTGCAGATGTAGTCTTAGGTGAACCTTTACTTCGGTATTTCCCTTTCCTGATGTAATGGTTGTTTGGCATCACTAAGTCCAGGGGACTTCTTGTTGGCCCTTTTGCCTTTTCCCCCTGCTCTGTTAAAATGAGGAGAAATGGCTTTAAGATGGAAAAGGGGAGGCTGAGACTGGAGATTAGGAAGAAGTTCTTACAAAGCAAGGGTGGTGAGACACTGGAACAGGTGGCCCAGGGAGGCTGTGGATGTCCCTTCCCTGCAGATGTTTAAGGCCAGGCTGGATAAGGACTTGAGCAATCTGGGCTAGGGGGGGGGGGGGGGAGGATGTCCCTTCTCACAGCAGGGGGTTTGGAATTGGATGATGTTTAGGCCCCCTTCCAACCCATATGATTCCCTGAATCTCTGAATTTTCACTTTGGCTTCCAGACCTCCGCACAGAGACTTTAAGGAGCACGCTGTGCTCACCAGTCCTGTGGCTTTAACCACCTCTTTCCTCTTCAGGTAGAAATTATGCTCTCCTGAAGAGGTGAATTCACTTGCATTCAGCTGTTCCCATGCCCACCCCAGGTACCCCCAGGCTTTTGCCTGTTCCCACGCATCCTTCAACCACCGCTCACACCCTGCAGTCTTGCCAGGCGCTGGGCTCCAGGTGACTCACAGCCTAATGGAACAGTTCTGACTTTAAGAAAACCCTGATGTGTTTGGGGGTGTAGCGAGTTTAGCACTAGAGAAACCAAAGCAGTCCTCCAGCTGCCAAATCCATCCCCCCCCCCCCCCAACTGCTAACAATCATGCAAACATACTTTTTGATGCCTTCTGGACTCAAGTACTAGCACATGTTACCAGGGTGCACAAAATGCTGTTCAACACCTTGTGATAGACTCCAGAGCTGTATTAAAATAAACTTTTCCCTAAAGAGGCTATACAAGAACTTAGGAGACAGAACTTCTCTTTTATATCATTAACCATAGTGCAACCAATTCAGTATTTTCCAAGCAATAGAGAACATCCAGCACCAACTTTAGAATCATAGAATCAATAAGGTTGGAAAAGACCTCAAAGATCATCAAATCCAACCTGTCACCCAACACCTCATGGCTACTAAACCATGGCACCAAGTGCCACGTCCAGTCCCCTCTTGAACATCTCCAGGGATGGGGACTCCACCTCCTCCCTGGGCAGCACATTCCAATGGCTAACAACTCTCTCTGGGAAGAACTTTCTCCTCACCTTGAGCCTAAACCTCCCCTGGCACAGCTTGAGACTGTGTCCTCTTGTTCTGGTGCTGGTTGCCTGGGAGAAGAGACCAACCCCCACCTGGCTACAACCAACCTTCAGGTAGTTATAGACATCATGAAGGTCTCCCCTGAGCCTCCTCTTCTCCAGGCTAAGCAACCCCAGCTCCCTCAGCCTCTCCTTGCAGGGCTTTGGATTTATTTCCTTTAAAATATATATATATTCTGACAAATCAATTGAGTAGGGAGAGAGAGGGAATACAGCTCAAGAAGTCATCACTCCCCAACTCCAATCATTAGCATTATCCAAGAGGAAAATGAAAGTCAACAAAGGAAGGAGAAAGTGCATCCTGGGAAAGCTCTGAAGGCATTTTTCTGGGCTCCTTCTACCCTCTGCACACAAATGCTTTCTAAAGAAGGCTGTCCACTTCCCAGCCCCCATTAACATGGCTGATGTATTTTGTTCAAAATGATATAAAGATACAGAATCATAGAAGAAGAAAAGGACCTCCAAGATCAGCGAGCCCAACCTTCAACCCGACACCACCATGGCCACTAAACCCTGTGCCCAAGTGCTATATCCACAGGTTTCCTGAACACCTCCAGGGATGGTGACTCCACCACCTCCCTGAGCAGCCTCTTCCAAAGCCTGACCACTCTTTCAGCAAGCAATTCCAAATTTTGTAGCTGCCACGAAGTCTGCCACATTAGACCCAAACCAATTAACTCAAGGTCCTTCCTTACAACTTGAAGAGCATCACATTGCTGCTCTCAGCCAAGCCCCACAACAGTGTAGTACTCCATACAGTGGTTTATGGATGAAAGCCTTTGTTAACAAAAGCCATTCTCCTGGCATTAGCATTCTCATGGCATTGCTGAATAACAGATGGAAGGTGTTATTGAGGAGGTGGAAGTGGGACAAACACCTTAATGTCTGTCTCAGGCTTTATCACTGATTTCAGGAGTGACTTTTAGGGTGCTTTGTTAGCTCTCTCATCTACCTGCAGAAGGTTTGGAAACTGGCTGGAGCCTTTAAATAAAGTTTAAGCTTGTTGTGAATGGAACTGAGCATACAAGAAGCAGTGGAAATTGTTATGCAACTACAACTACCTCCAACCACCTGAAGGGAGGTCGTAGCCAGGTGGGGGTTGGTCTCTTCTCCCAGGCAACCAGCACCAGAACAAGAGGACACAGTTTCCAGCTGCACCAGGGGAGGTTTAGGCTGGATGTGAGGGAGAAGTTCTTCACAGAAAGAGAAATTGGCCATTGGAATGTGCTGCCCAAGGAGCAGCACTGGAGGTGTTTAGGAAGAGTCTGGATGAGGCACTTGGTGCCATGGTTTAGCTGGGCGATAGGTTGGACTTGATGATCTCTGTGGTCTTTTCCATCCTGGCTAATTCTGTATTAGTTAGCTGTCAGAGAAACAGATTAAGGAACAAGGGTGCAGCAATTAAGTAGTTAAAATTGAAAGAAAGAATGGAATCCTTATGTGTAGCCCCAGCCTTCTGCTTGAAGCCTCTTCCTTGCCTGCTTTGTTTTCTTCTAAAATAGTAGCTGTCAGGACATCATCGCTTGAAGAAGGGACTTGCCAATCAGAACACAGCCATAACCCACTCACATTCCAGAGCTGTCCACCTTAACATGCCAGGTCACATTTTGTTTTCCTTCCTTTAAATAACAGAACATTCAATTTCCTCAAAATGGGTTGCCTTGTTTTCAGTGTTGCAAGGTTTGTTGCCAGTCCTGCGGCTCAGCCTAGCTGGAAACAAACAAATTCACCCTAGAACCCCACATGGCCCAAGTACTGACCCCAGGCAGAAAAATCTTGAGGCTGACATGTCAGCATGATTCAAAAGCTGACAACCATACAAACCAACTCAGATAGCTTCTGTGGTGACCACAGAAATGAGTTGCTACTAGAAGTGCTCTAGAAGTCAACAGAACATTCATCAACTCAACTGACATGAGGATTTCTACCTGGTCTTTCTGAGCCATCTTATGAAATGCTCCAAGTCTTCCAACTTTGTGTCCAGTTCTGGGCCCCTCAGTTTAGGAATGATGTCGAGTTGCTGGAAGGTGTCCAGAGAAAGGCAACAAAGCTGGGGAGGGGTCTGGAGCACAGCCCTGTGAGGAAAGGCTGAGGGAGCTGGGGTTGCTTAGCCTAGAGAAGAGGAGGCTCAGGGGAAACCTTATTACTCTCTACAACTCCCTGAAGGGTGGCTGTAGACAGATGGGGGTTGGTCTCTTCTCCCAGGCAACCAGTGACAGAAGGAGAGGACACAGTGTCAACCTGTACCAGGGGAAGTTCAGGCTGGATGTGAGGAAGAAATTCTTCCCAGAAAGAGTGATTGGCCATTGGAATGTGCTGCCCAGGGAGGTGGTGGAGTCACCATCACTGGAGGTGTTTAGGGAGATATTAGATATGGCACTTGAAGCCATGATTTAGTTGATTAGATGGTGTTGGGTGATAGGTTGGACTCAATGATCTCAAAGGTCTCTTCCAACCTGGTTAATTCCATTCTATTCTAAGTCTAAGCACTGGACCAATAGTAAGTAAGTCCCTATTAGCCTGAGCCCAAAGAGATTTCATTCTGGCAATACCAAAGCATTGAGAGGATTTCATCCTGGATTCCACTATGAGCAACTCAGCTGTAATTTAGTACTTTACCTCTACCTAGTTTCAGGTTTTAGCACCTGCAAGCTCACTGCTGCCATTTGTACCCCCATAGTCGTACTCACTCAGTTGTTTGGCTTCCCACAGTTCCTGGGTCTCCATTGCTGAGACAGGTCTGCAACCAGCATAGATTTTTGCCCATAGCATTAAAGTCTCCATGGGATACTTGAGAGCAGCTGGAGACAAAGCGATACATCTGCTCAAGGAAACAGGAGCAAAACCAAAGATTAGAGACGGGTACAGCTCCAGCATAAGTCAGGGTTTGGGTGGGGTCTGAGCTTAAATAAGGCTCCTGGTCATGTGGTAAGGAGAGGTCCCATGTGAAGCTGGTTAGGGTCATTAAGGTCCACTTATGCCCTCAGGGTATCAGCAGTGAGAAACAAGCAGTGAGGAGGCAGACTGGCTGCAGAATTCAGGGGTTTGTGGAGAACTTGAGGTGCATGGGGAATAGATTTAGGACAAAAGTTTAGTTGTACCATGTGAAGAACCTAAATGAGAAAGTAGAACTGGAACTCAGACAGCAGAGATGCCAATGAGACAAAGAAAGATGTTGGATTCTGGGTCACAAGAGTGGGGTAGAAGCCCAGAATTCCCAGAAGGAAATCAAGAATGCCAGAGGTTGAAAGGGACCTCAAGAGATCTTCAAGTCCAACCCCCCCCCCTCCCACTGCCAAAGCAGGATCACCCAGGGTAGTCTGCACAGGAATACAACCAGGTGGGCTTTGAAAGACTCCAGAGAAGGAGACTCCACAACCTCTCTGGGTAGCTTGCCCCACTGCTCCATCACCCTCACTGTAAAGGAGTTCCTCCCCATGTTAAGGTGAAACCTTCTGTGTTCAAGTTTGTATCCATTGTTCCATCACCCTCACTGTAAAGGAGTTCCTCCCCATGTTAAGGTGAAACCTTCTGTGTTCAAGTTTGTATCCATTGTTCCATCACCCTCACTGTAAAGGAGTTCCTCCTCATGTTAAGGTGAAACCTGTGTTCAAGTTTGTATCCGTTGTTCCTTGAATGGAATTTGATGTGCCAGGTCCTCCCAAGGCAGGACCAACGGTGCAATGCAGAAATAAAGCTGAACAGAACCTCAGGCAGGCCGAAAGCTGGGCTGTGAAGCCATGCCCTGCAGGTTTCTTGGAGAAAGACTGGAGAAGACAGCAGTCTGATGATTTCCACTGAGAGCCAGCTTTGTGAAACCCATGGGATATCCAGAAGCTGGAGAATATATTCTTTTAAAAGGCAATTATTAAGTTATAGGCAGAGACAAATCCTTACGTGAGCTTCTTCAAAGCTGAAGTGCTATCCTGATTAAAAATGAATGCATTATTTCTACACTGGATGGATTTAGCTTCAGCCAGATGAGGCTGACAGATACTGTCATACCTTTTCTTCTAAGACATAAAGCCTTATTCTACCTGAAATCTTTCCCCCCTCCCTCCCCTCTGGATAATTCTAGGCTGTGATCATATTAACCTTCCCTTGGCTGAAATGTTACCTGAGCTCTTGCAACCTCTTACTAACCCTAAACCTCATGACAATAAACCCAACCCCTAATACCTAACCCTAACTCTAAGGACTCTAACCCTAATCTCTTTGTCCAGAAAGAAAAAACAAAGCTCTCCTGGTCTTCCATCGATCTGGAAGTCCCTCTATTGGTACAAGATGATGCATGTCTGGAGATGCTTAAGCCCATGGCAGGGAGGTTGGAACTAGATGGTCCTTGTGGTCCCTTCCAACCCTGACTGATACTAAGAAGCGGCCTTGGGCCTAGGATTCCTGTGTTCACTGCGTGTTGCATACCCAGAAAGAAATCTTTGTTGTTGGAGAATGGCTTAAATCTAAGGGACATGACTCTGTGGAACAGCTACTTGAGCAGAATGTGTAGGCCGTACTCCATCTTGTTGTTGGCTGCCCATAGTTAGCTGGCATGCTGAGGCAGTGAGGTCACTGTGGCCTTGTAGCTGTTCCTGCAGCTGTGTGTTTGTAAGATAACAGGATGGGAAAGGAAGAGCTAGTGAGAAGGGAGTTTTCTGAGACTGTACACAGAGCTTTTGATATTGTACACAGACCTAATTGCAAGTGGGCTGGATATTATAACGTTGCCTTCAGTCAGAGACCAATAGAATAATGACACTTACGCATATTTAGCTGAGATGCTATATAAGCTGTGTATCCGGGCAATAAAGTTGAAGCGTGCTTATCACTCATATTGATTGCTGCCGTCTGCCCTCGCCGCTCCCCAATTCTTTGTGTAAAGCCAATCAGAACTGTGAGCCCTTAAACCTCTGGAACTGATGGGATGGGAGGGAAGAGAACTGGTGTGGCAGCAAAGGGACTTGGAGGGGGAAGATTGTGTTTCTGATTTGGGGCTGCTGGCAAGTATTGGAGGCATTTAAAAATCCTAGGAGCAGATTACTTGGTGAGCAGAGTGTGGGTGAGAGGAGCATCAAGACAAGAGTCAGGGCATGGCTATCAAGAGCCCGTGGTAAACGTTGCTGCGCATGGCAGACTAGAAAGAGTGGCGCTCCCAGCTAAGATGGAATGAACAGATTCCTATCAGACAGCTCCAGTAATAATCTTTCCTGGCCACCACTGTGCTCATGCTTCTTTGCCTTTCATTAATTTTTTCTGTGACTTTCAATGTTTTGCCCTGTGGTTTGTAAAGGAAATTTGACAGCCTTTCAACTAGAAACTAAAAGAGAGTGCCTCTCAATTTCCATCTTGAAAGAGGCAAAGGATGTCTAGAGACACCTCAGGACGTTGTCCCCTGGGGATGTTAATTAAAGACCAATCTTGGGTTTTTTTATCCTCGTGATGGAACAGCCCTCACACAGAGCTAAAACATGCCAGGTACTTAGAATCACAGAAAGCCCCTTTGGAAGGGACCTCCAAAGCTCATCCAGTCCAACCCCCACCCCACAGTCAGCAGGGACATAGAATCATAGATCAGTCAGGGTTGGAAGAGACCACAAGGATCATCTACTTCCAATCTCCCTGCCATGGGCAGGGACACCTCACACTAGATCAGGCTGGCCAGAGCCTCGTCCAGCCTGGGCTTAAACACCTCCAGGGATGGGGCCTCAACCACCTCCCTGGACAACCCATTCCAGGGCTTCACCAATCTTATGGGGAAGAACTTCTTCCTCACATCTAGCCTGAATCTCCCTATTTCCAGCTTCATTCTGTTCCCCCTAGTCCTATCACTACGAGATCCTGAGAAGTCCCTCCCCAGCCTTCTTGTAGCCCCCTTCAGATACTGGAAGGCCACAAGGAGGTCACCTCGGAGCCTCTGCTTCTCCAGACTGAACAGCCCCAACTCTTTCAGTCTGTCCTCATAGGAGAGGTTCTCCAGCACTCTGCTCATCCTCATGGCCCTTCTCTGGACACCTTCCAGCACCTCCAGATCCCTCTTGGAATAGGGGCTCCAGAACTGGAGGCAGTACTCCAGGTGGGGTCTCACCAGGGCTGAGCAGAGGGGAGAATCACCTCCCTTGACCTGCTGGCCACACTTCTGATGCAGCCCAGGATCTGATTGGCTTTCCGGGCTGCAAGTGCACACTGAGAGCTCCTGTTGAGCTTCTCCTCCCCCAGCACCCCCAAGTCTCTCTCCTCAGGGCTGCTCTCCAGCCAGTCCCTGCCCAGCCTGGATTTGTGCCTGGGATTGCCTCGACCCAGATGCAGGACCCTGCACTTGGTCTTGTTGAAGCTCCTGAGGTTGGCTTGTGCCCACCTCTCCAGCCTGTCAAGGTCCCTCTGGATGGATCCCTTCCCTCCAGCGTGTCCACTGCACCACACAGCTTGGTGTCATCAGCAAACTTGCTGAGGGTGCACTCGATGCCACTGTCCATGGCACCCACAAAGATTCTGAACAAGACAGGTCCCAGGACTGATCCCTGAGGGACTCCGCTTGTCCCTGGCCTCCACTGGGCCATGGACCCGTTGACAGCCACTCTTTGGGTGCGGCCATCAAGCCAGTTCTGTATCCATCTAGTGGATCCACTAGATCAGGTTGCTCAGAGCTTTGTCCAGCCTGACCTTGAACAGCTCCAGAGATGGGGCCTCAACCACCTCCCTGGGCAACCTGTTGCAGTGTTCCAGCAGCCTCATGTTCCTAACATCCAATCTGAACCTCCTCTTCTCTAATTCTTTGACAGCTTTTGTCTGGGATTTACAAACATAGAGAATTGCTGTGGTAATACAGAGTCTCTTTGCTCTCCCCTTTATAATAATATTTTTTATCTCTTATTTTCATTAAATATTCCCTTTTTTTTTTTTGCCTCCCCCCTTCTGGCAGACAAAACAGTAACACATTCCCCAGACAAAGCCTGTAGGTGTGTTGCCAAGGACAACAGTTTCAGACACAAATTACTTTTGAACCACAACCCCTTTTTTGTTGCTCTTTATTGAAGGTCAGCTGTATGTTGTTAATGTTAATTTAAGGCTTTCAACCAACCCTGCCTGAACAGCAATTTGGGGGTGTTAGCAAACATCCGTATTCCATCCTTTTCTATGAGGCAGAACCATTAAGTTACAGACTGCAAAGAGACCCAGCACAAGTTCAGGTTTAAAATCACAGACCCCAC
>CM066583.1:12920000-12957500 GCA_033816785.1 Picus viridis
TTCCCTCTCCTTTCCTCTCCCCTTCTCTTCCCCCTTTCCTCTTCCCTCTCCCTCTTTCCCCTTCCCCCTTTCCCCCTCTCCCCTTACCCTTTTTCCCATTCTCCCTCTCCCCTTCCCCCTCTCCCTTCCCCCTTCTCCCTTGCCCCCTCCCCCTTCCCCCCTCTCCCCTTCCCCCCCCTCCCCTCTCCCTCCCCCTCTCCCCTCCCCTTCCCCCTTCCCCCTTCCCCCTTCCCCCTTCCCCCTCTCCCCTCCCCTCTCCCCCCTCCCCTTCCCCCTTCCCCCTCTCCCCCTCCCCTTCCCCCTTCTCCCTTCCCCCTCCCCTTCCCCCTTCCCCCCTTCCCCCTCCCCCCTCTCCCCCCCCTTCCCCCTTCCCCCTTCCCCCTCCCCCCTCCCTTCCCCCTCCCCCCTCCCCTTCCCCCTTCCCCCTCCCCTTCCCCCTTCCCCCTCCCCTTCCCCCTTCCCCCCTCCCCTTCCCCCTTCCCCCCCCCCCCCCCCTTCCCCCTTCCCCCCTTCCCCCTCCCCTTCCCCCTTCCCCCTCCCCTTCCCCCTTCCCCCTCCCCTTCCCCCTTCCCCCTCCCCCTTCCCCCTTCCCCCCTTCCCCCTTCCCCCCTTCCCCCTTCCCCCTTCCCCCCTCCCCCTTCCCCCCCCTTCCCCCTCCCCTTCCCCCTTCCCCCTTCCCCCTTCCCTCCTCTCCCTCCCCCTCCCCCTCTCCCTTCCCCCCCCTTCCCCCTCCCCCTTCCCCCTCTCCCCTTCCCCCCTCTCCCTTCCCCCCCTCTCCCCTCTCCCCTCTCCCCCTCTCCCTGCAGTACTTCAACGTGGGGCACCAGCTGCAGATCACAGGCCTCTGGCACTCCCTGGGGGGCTCTCTACACCACCTCCACCGACAGGACGCTGCGGGTGAGGGCGCCCCCTGCCCTCGGCCTGCGGTACTGCACCCAGGGGAGGGGGAGGGGGCTAGGAATGGCTTTTCCCCTCCGGCAGGTTCACCTCCCCACGGACCCCCCCGCACCATCTGCTCCTGGACTCACGACGACGTCCTCAGCGGGGTGAGGAGTTCCCCCCAGACCCCCCCCCAGCTTCCCCTTCCCCCCCCAGCTTCCCCTTCCTTCCTTCCTTCCTTCCCCCCCCGGCTTCCCCCTTCCTTCCCCCCCCGGCTTTCCCTTCCTTCCCCCCCCAGCTTTCCCCCTTCCCCCCCTTCCCGGCTTCCCTTCCTTCCCCCCCCCAGCTTTCCCTTCCTTTCCCTTCCTTCCCCCCCCCCGGCTTTCCCTTCCCCCTTCCTTCCCCCCCCCCAGCTTTCCCTTCCCCAGCTTCCCCTTCCTTCCCCTTCCTTCCCCCCCGGCTTCCCCTTCCTTCCCCGAGCTTCCCCTTCCTTCCCCCCCCAGCTTCCCCTTCCCTTCCTTCCCCCCCCCGGCTTCCCCCCCCCCCCAGCTTCCCCTTCCTTCCCCCCCCCCCAGCTTCCCCTTCCTTCCCCCCCCCCCAGCTTTCCCTTCCTTCCCTTCCCCCCCCCCAGCTTCCCCTTCCCCCCCCCCGGCTTTCCCTTCCTTCCCCCCCCGGCTTCCCCTTCCTTCCCAGCTTTCCCTTCCTTCCCCCCTCCCGGCTTTCCCTTCCTTCCCCCCCCCAGCTTCCCCTTCCTTCCCCTCCCCCAGCTTCCCCTTCCTTCCCCCCCCCAGCTTTCCCTTCCTTCCCCCCCCAGCTTCCCCTTCCTTCCCCCCCCCCGGCTTTCCTTCCTTCCCCCCCCCGGCTTCCCCTTCCCCCCCCCCCCAGCTTTCCCTTCCTTCCCCCCCCCCAGCTTCCCCTTCCTTCCCCCCCCCGGCTTCCCCTTCCTTCCCCCCCCCCCAGCTTCCCCTTCCTTCCCCCCCCCGGCTTTCCCTTCCTTCCCCCCCCCAGCTTCCCCTTCCTTCCCCCGGCTTCCCCTTCCGGCTTCCTTTCCCTTCCTTCCCCCCCCCCGGCTTTCCCTTCCTTCCCCCCCCCGGCTTCCCCTTCCTTCCCCCCCCCCCCCGGCTTCCCCTTCCTTCCCCCCCCCCGGCTTCCCCTTCCTTCCCCCCCCCCCAGCTTCCCCCTTCCTTCCCCTTCCTTCCCCCCAGCTTCCCCTTCCTTCCCCCCCCCGGCTTTCCCTTCCTTCCCCCCCCCCAGCTTTCCCTTCCTTCCCCCCCCAGCTTCCCCTTCCTTTCCCCCTGCCAGCTTCCCCTTCCTTCCCCCCTCCCGGCTTCCCCTTCCTTCCCCTTCTCTCTTCCCCCCTCCCTTCCCTCTTTGCCCCTCCCTTCCTACCTCCCTCTCCCACCTTCCATTCCCCTTCTCCTCTCCCACCCATCTTCCTTCCCCCCCCCCTTCTTTCCCCATTTCCCTCTCAGCCCCCCTGCAGTCTCTGCCCTGCTGGTCCTTGCCACCGTGGGTGCCCCAGGGGTGGGGCAGGGGGTGTGTCCGTCCCCCCCCCCCACCCCGCTGACCCTCCCCCTTGTCCCTGCCCCCAGATCAGCGTGGACGGGGACGTGGTGGCCGCAGCCTCCGGCGGCCTCTCCGTCGAGGTCTGGAGGCTCCGGAGCTGATTTGCTGCCCCTGTGTGTCGTCCCCCCCCGACCCCCCCCCCCCCCCCACCCACCCCCCCCCCTTGCACTGCCCGGCCCCAGGCGGCTCCAGGGGCTGGGGGTTCCCCGCCGCCGGGCCTCGGGGGTCCTCTCCCTGCTGGCCGGCAGGGTCCCCTTGGTGCTCCCCGAGGTGGAGAACGTGGGACCGGCCCCGGGGGCCCTCGCCGGGGCTGGAAGCTGCTGCCGCCTGTGGGTGGGCATTAAATGGAGTCGACTGGAGCGCTGGTCGCGGCCTCCGTTGATTTTTGGGGGCGAATTGGGCAGGTTTCGGGGGGAAAGTGTCGGCTAATTTCGGTCCGGCGCGCCGTCCCTTCGGACGAGGCGTTTCGCTTCCGGGAGCCTGTTGTCCCGCCACGGCCACCGTCCCGTCGTCACAGCGGCGGCGGCGGCGGCGGGGAGTTAAGCGGCAAGATGGCGGCGCGCGGCTGTACGGCGCGAGGGGGAGCAAGATGGCGGCGCGCGGCTGTACGGCGCGAGGGGGAGCGGCGCCAAGATGGCGGCGCGCAGGCGCACTGCCGCGACACGGGGCGAGGGGCGGGGCTAGATGGCGGCGCCCAGCAGCGCCGCGGCGGAGTGAAGCAGCCGCAGCCGCGATGGCGACGCCGGCGGAGGAGGCGCCGGCGGGAGAGGAGAAGCCGGGAGAGGCTCCCGCCGCGGCCGTCCGCGCCGTCCTGAAGCCCAGCGAGCCCCTCCCGGCCGGGAGCCTCGAGGTGCGAGGTTACGACTTCTCCGGCGGCCCCGACCACGCCGCCCTGCTCCGCTCCTACCTCACCACCGGCTTCCAGGCCACCAGCTTCGCCCAGGCCGTCGCCGAGATCAACCGGATGGTGTGTGTGCGGGCTGGCCGGCCCGGAGGGGCGGGACGAGGCCGTTAAGGGCCACGGGAAGGTCCCGGGGCGGCGGGAGGAGAACTCCCGGGAGAGCAGACCGGGACCGGCGGGGCGGTAACGGTCCCGGGGGGAGGAAGGGTCCGGGGCCAGCGGGCGAGCAAGGAGCGCCGGGAGCGGGTCCAGACCCGGGCGGGGGGTCCCGGGGGGAAGGGTCTGGGGCCAGCGGGCGAGCAAGGAGCGCCGGGAGAGGCTCCAGGGCTAGAGGAGGGGCTTGGGGGAGAGGGGTCTGGGGCCAGCGGGCGAGCAAGGAGCGCCGGGAGCGGGTCCGGGTCCGGGTGGGGGTCCCGGGGGGAAGGGTCTGGGGCCAGCGGGCGAGCAAGGAGCGCCGGGAGCGGGTCCGGGGCTGGGCGGGGGGGGTCCCGGGGGAAGGGTCTGGGGCCAGCGGGCGAGCAAGGAGCGCCGGGAGCGGGTCCGGGGCTGGGCGGGGGTCCCGGGGGGGGAAGGGTCTGGGGCCAGCGAGCGAGCAAGGAGCGCCGGGAGCGGGTCCAGGGCTAGAGGAGGGGGCTTGGGGAGAGGGGTCCGGGGCCAGCGGGCGAGCAAGGAGCGCCGGGAGAGGCTCCAGGGCTAGAGGGGGGGTCCCAGGAAGAGGGGTCCGGGGCCAGCGGGCGAGCAAGGAGCGCCGGGAGTGGGTCCAGGGCTAGAGGAGGGGGCTTGGGGAGAGGGGTCTGGGGCCAGCGGGCGAGCAAGGAGCGCCGGGAGCGGGTCCAGGGCTAGAGGAGGGGGCTTGGGGAGAGGGGTCCGGGGCCAGCGGGCGAGCAAGGAGCGCCGGGAGAGGCTCCAGGGCTAGAGGGGGGGTCCCAGGAAGAGGGGTCCGGGGCCAGCGGGCGAGCAAGGAGCGCCGGGAGCGGGTCCAGGGCTAGAGGAGGGGGCTTGGGGAGAGGGGTCTGGGGCCAGCGGGCGAGCAAGGAGCGCCGGGAGCGGGTCCAGGGCTAGAGGAGGGGTCCCAGGAGGAGGGGTCTGGGGCCAGCGGGCGAGCAAGGAGCGCCGGGAGAGGCTCCGGGGCCGGGCGGGGGTCCCGGGGGGAAGGGTCTGGGGCCAGCCGGTGAGCAAGGAGCGCCGGGAGCGGGTCCAGGGCTAGAGGAGGGGTCCCAGGAGGAGGGGTCCGGGGCCAGCGGGCGAGCAAGGAGCGCTGGGAGAGGCTCCGGGGCCGGGCGGGGGGTCCGGGGGGGTGGTGGGGGGTGAAGCCCGGTCCCTGACCCTTCCCCTCCCCGCAGATCGATGCGAAGCTGGAGCCGCTGAGCGAGGAGGAGCTGCGCAGGGCTGCCCTGGGGGGTCGCGGCCCCCTCGGGCTGCACCATCTTCCTGGGCTTCACCTCCAACCTCATCAGCTCCGGGGTCCGGGAGACCATTCGCTACCTGGTGCAGCACAACATGGTGCGGGGTGGGGAGGGGGCGTGGGGGGCGTGGGGACCCCCCTCGGGTGTCCTGCGCTGGGGTTCGGGCTCCCGGTTGCCCTCGGGGGCTGTCGGCAGAGCCCTTGGGGCGTCCCTGCGGTCCCGGGGAAGGTTCCCGGGGGGGGGGGGAGGGGCTGGGGAACTCCCTAGCCCCGCCCCCTGGGTGTCGCCAAGGGTCCCGGCCCCGCCCCCAGGTGTCCCTTAGGTCCCTAGCCCCGCCCTCAGCCCCGCCCCCGAGCTGTTCCCCAGCCCCTGGTAGGACCCCAGGGGGTTCCCAGCAGCAGCTCCTCAGGGTCCTAACTCCCTCCCCCGAGCCCTCTTCGGGGGTCTCCCTCTCCCGGGGGTCCCACTTGGCTCCCTGGGGGCTCTGCCCTGTCCGCAAGGTGTCCCCAGGGTGTCCCCAGGGTGTCCCAAGGGTGTCTCTCAGGTCCTTTGGTTTAGACCCTGGCAGGAGACCTCCCAGCAGCAGCTCCTCAGGGTCCTAACGCCCTCCCCGAGCCCTCTTCGGGGTCTCCCTCTCCCGGGGGTCCCAGCTGGCTCCCTGGGGACTCAGCTCTGTCCCCAAGTTGTCCTTTAGGGTCCTTAGGGTGTCCCCAGGGTGTCCCAAGGGTGTCCCTAAGGTGCTCTGGTTTAGACCCTGGCAGGAGACCTCCCAGCAGCAGCTCCTCAGGGTCCTAACTCCCTCCCCCGAGCCCTCTTCGGGGGTCTCCACCACGGGGGGGGGGGTCCCAGTTGGCTCCCTGGGGGCTCTGCCCTGTCCCCAAGGGTGTCCCTCAGGGTCCCGGAGCTGTCCTTTAGGGTCCTTAGGGTGTCCCCGAGGCGTCCCCAGCGCTGGCCCCAAGCTCAGCCCCTGGCAGGAGACCGCTCCCGGCCCCGCCCCCGGGGGGGGGCCCTCCGAGGTCTCTGGCCCTGGCCCCAGGGCGCCTCCAGGCCCCGGCCCCGCCCCCAGGGCGCCTCCGAGGCCTCCGGCCCCGCCCCCAGGGCGCCTCCGAGGCCTCCGGCCCCGCCCCCAGGGCGCCTCCGAGGCCTCCGGCCCCGCCCCCAGGGCGCCTCCGAGGCCTCCGGCCCCGCCCCCAGGGCGCCTCCGAGGCCTCCGGCCCCGCCCCCAGCCTCAGCCCTAGCCCCGCCCCCGAGCTCTCCCCCCGCCCCCCTGGCGCCTTCCCGGCAGCAGCTCCTCAGGGTCCTAACTCCCTCCGCCCCGCGTCAGCGCTCTCCTTTCGCGGGGGCTCCCCGTCGGCTCTCTGGGGGTTCGGGGTACCCCCGGGGGGGGGTGGGGGGTGTCTCCCAGCCCTGTTCCCCCCCTCCCCGCCCCCAGGTGGACGTGCTGGTGACCACGGCCGGGGGGTGGAGGAAGACCTCATCAAGTGCCTGGCCCCGACCTACGTGGGGGACTTCAGCCTGGGGGGCGGGAGCTGCGCCGGGCTGGCATCAACAGGTGGGGGGGGGGAGGGGGCTCGGGGGGGCGGGGACCACCCGCCCCCTGCCCCTTTTGGGGTCCCCTCTGTCTGGCTGTGTGTTGCTTTCCCCCCCCCCCCCCCCCCCCCCAGCTCTGGACTCAGCCCTGTCCCGTGTCGTGTGTCCCCCCCCCCCGGGATACCTGCAGGCACCCACGGGGCACCCATAGACCCAGGGACCCCCGGCACCCCCAAGGCACCCCCCCCCCCCCCCCAGGGGCATCTACAACCTCCTATGGGGCCATGGGTGCCCTGGAGGGGGGGGTCTGGGGGTGCCTCTGGGGGTCCTGGGGGGCCGTGGGTGGCCCTGGGGGGCTGTGGGTGCCCTTGGGGTGCCATGGGGATGCTCTGGGGTGCCCTGGGGCTGCCCTGGGGGGGGGCCATGGGTGGCCTGTGGGTGCCCTTGGGGGGGGGCCCTGGGGGGCTGTGGGTGCTCTGGGGGGGCTGTGGGTGCCCTTGGGGTGCCCCTGGGGGGGCTGTGGGTGCTCTGTGAGTGCCATGGGGATGCCCTGGGGGGGCCATGGGTGGCCTGTGGGTGCCCTTGGGGGGCCCTGGGGGGCTGTGGGTGCTCTGGGGGGGCTGTGGGTGCCCCTGGGGGTTCCCTGGGTGCCCTTGGGGTGCCCTGGGGTGCCATGGGGATGCTCTGGGGTGCCCTGGGGCTGCCCTGGGGGGGGCCATGGGTGGCCTGTGGGTGCCCTTGGGGGGGGGGGCTGTGGGTGCCCCTGAGGGGGCTGTGGGTGCCCTTGGGGTGCCCCTGGGGGGCTGGGGGTGCTCTGTGGGTGCCATGGGTGCCCCTGAGGGGGCTGTGGGTGCCCTTGGGGGGCCCTGGGGGGGCCGTGGGTGCCCCTGGAGGGGCTGTGGGTGCCCTGGAGGGGCTGTGGGTGCCCTTGGGGGGAGCATGGGTGCCCTGGGGGTGCCCTGGGGGGGCTCCTTTTGGGGTCCCCACTCTGTGTGTGTCTGTTGTCCCCCCCCCCCCCGGGCGGCTCAGCCCCATCCTGTTCTCCCTCCTCCCTCCCCCCCCAGGACTGGCAACCTGCTGGTGCCCAACGACAACTACTGCAGGTGAGGGGGGGGGGGAGGGGGGGGGGGTCCCTGGGGGGGGTCCTGGGAGGGGGGGGGGGGGGGGGGCTTTGGGTGCCCCTGGGGGGTTTTGGGGGGGGGGGCTGGGGGTGCCCTAGGGTGTGCCATGGGGTGCCCTAGGGGGTCTTGGGGGTGCTTTGGGTGCTCGGGGGGGGGCCGGGGGTGCTCTTGGGGGGGCTGGGGGTGCCCTGGGGGGGGGGCCGTGGGTGCTCGGGGGGGGGGGGGGGCTGGGGGTGCTCTTGGGGGGGGGCTGGGGGTGCCCTAGGGGGCCGTGGGGTGCCCTAGGGGGTCTTGGGGGTGCTTTGGGTGCTCGGGGGGGGGGGGCCGGGGGTGCTCCTGGGGGGGGCTGGGGGGTGCCCTAGGGGGCTGGGGGTGCTCCTGGGGGGGGGGGGGGCTGGGGGGTGCTCCTGGGGGGGGGGCTGGGGGTGCTCTAGGGGGGCTGGGGGTGCCCTGGGGGGGCCGTGGGTGCTCGGGGGGGGGGGGGGGGGGGGCTGGGGGGTGCCCTAGGGGGGGCCGTGGGGTGCCCTAGGGGTCTTGGGGGTGCTTTGGGTGCTCTGGGGGGGGGGGGGCCGTGGGTGCTCGGGGGGGGGGGGGGGGGGCTGGGGGTGCTCTTGGGGGGGGTCTCGGGTGCCCTGGGGGGCCATTGGGGGGGGCGCTTTGGGTGCCCTGGGGGGGTCTCAGGTGCCCTGGGAGGGTGGTGTCCTGTGGGTGTTCGGGGGGGGGGGGGGGGTCCCATGGGTGCTCCCCCTTCCCCTCCCCCAGGTTCGAGGACTGGCTGATGCCCATCCTGGAGCAGCTGGTGGACGAGCAGGAGACTCAGGTTGGGGGAGGAGGGGGGAGGGGTCCCTCCACGAGGAAGAGACCCTCTTGAGGGGGGGGGGAGGAGGAGGGGGAGGGGGTCGGGGAGGGGGTCCTGAGGCCTCTGGCTGGGGTTTGATCCTTTTTTGGGGGGGGGGGGGGGGGTCTGCAGGGCACCAGGTGGACCCCGGCCAGGCTGATCGCTCGGCTGGGCAGGGAGATCGACCACCCGGACTCTGTCTGCTACTGGGCCCAGAAGGTAAAGGGGAGGGGGGGGGGGAGGGGGGGGGGGGGAGGGGGGTGTCTTGGGGGACCCCCACGGTGCGACCCCCCCCCCTCAGGAGCACCCCCAGACCCCCCAGGGTCACCCCAGGGCACCCCCAGGGCACCCACAGGGCACCTATGGGGCACCCAGGGGAAGCAAAGCTCCTTGGGGGTCCCTAACCCCCCCAGGGTGCTCAGGAGGGGTCTGAGGGGGTCTGAAGGGGTCTTGGGGGACCCCCAGGGTGCGACCCCCCCTCAGGAGCACCCCCAAGACCCCTCAGAGTCACCCCAGGGGTCCCACAGGGCACCCACAGGGCACCTATGGGGCACCCAGGGGAAGCAAAGCTCCTTGGGGGTCCCTAACCCCCCCCCCAGGGTGCTCAGGAGGGGTCTGAGGGGGTCTGAGGGGGTCTTGGGGGGACCCCCAGGGTGCGACCCCCCCCTCAGGAGCACCCCAAGACCCCTCAGGCCCCCCCCCAGGGTCACCACAGGGCACCCACAGGGCACCTATGGGGCACCCAGGGGAAGCAAAGCTCCTTGGGGGTCCCCACCCCCCCCCCAGGGTGCTCAGGAGGGGGCTGAGGGGGTCTGAAGGGGTCTTGGGGGGACCCCAGGGTGCGACCCCCTCAGGAGCACCCCCAGACCCCCAGGGTCACCCAGAGCCCCCCAGGGCACCCCCAGGGCACCTATGGGGCAGCCGGGGGGAAGCAAAGCTCCTTGGGGGTCCCTAACCCCCCCCCCAGGGTGCTCAGGGGGGGTCTGAAGGGGTCTTGGGGGGACCCCCAGGGTGCGACCCCCCCTCAGGAGCACCCCCAGACCCCCCCCAGGGTCACCCCAGGGCACCCCAGGGCACCCACAGGGCACCTATGGGGCACCCAGGGGAAGCAAAGCTCCTTGGGGGTCCCCGACCCCCTCCCCCAGGGTGCTCAGGGGGGGTCTGAGGGGGTCTGAGGGGTCTTGGGGGGACCCCCAGGGTGCGACCCCCCCTCAGGAGCACCCCCAGACCCCCCAGAGACCCCAAGGGTCATCCAGAGCCCCCCAGGGCACCTATGGGGCAGCCGGGGGGGAAGCAAAGCTGCTTGGGGGTCCCTAACCCCCCCAGGGCGCTCAGGAGGGGTCTGATGGGGGTCCTTGGGGGTCTTGGGGGGACCCCCAGGGTGCGACCCCCCCCCTCAGGAGCACCCCAAGACCCCTCAGAGCCCCCCCCAGGGTCACCACAGGGCACCCACAGGGCACCTATGGCGCAGCCGGGGGGGAAGCAAAGCTGCTTGGGGGTCCCCCCCCCCCCCCCCAGGGTGCTCAGGGGGGCTGAGGGGGGTCTGAGGGGGTCTTGGGGGGACCCCCAAGGTGCGACCCCCTCAGGAGCACCCCCAGACCCCCCCAGGGTCACCCCAGGGCACCCACAGGGTACCCTTAGGGTGCCGTGGGTGCCCTTGGGGTGCCATTGGGAGGGTCATGGGTGCCCTTGGGGTGCCCTTGGGGTGCCCTGGGGAGGGCTTTGGATGCCCTGGGGGGGTCATGGGTGCCCTTGGGGGTGCTTTGGGTGCCCTTGGGGTGCCCTGGGGAGGGCTTTGGATGCCCTGGGGGGTCATGGGTGCCCTTGGGGGTGCTTTGGGTGCCCTTGGGGTGCCCTGGGGAGGGCTTTGGATGCCCTGGGGGGGTCATGGGTGCCCTTGGGGGTGCTTTGGGTGCCCTTGGGGTGCCCTGGGGAGGGCTTTGGATGCCCTGGGGGGGGGTCATGGGTGCCCTGGGGGGGTGCCCTTCATGGGTGCCCTGGGGAGGGCTTTGGATGCCCTGGGGGGTCATGGGTGCCCTTGGGAGTGCTTTGGGTGCCCTTGGGGTGCCCTGGGGAGGGCTTTGGATGCCCTGGGGGGGGTCATGGGTGCCCTTGGGGTGCCCTTGGGGTGCCCTGGGGAGGGCTTTGGATGCCCTGGGGGGGTCATGGGTGCCCTTGGGGGTGCTTTGGGTGCCCTTAGGGTGCCCTGGGGAGGGCTTTGGATGCCCTGGGGGGTCATGGGTGCCCTTGGGGTGCCCTTGGGGTGCCCTGGGGAGGGCTTTGGATGCCCTGGGCATGGGTGCCCTTGGGGTGCCCTTGGGGTGCCCTGGGGAGGGCTTTGGATGCCCTGGGGGGGTCATGGGTGCCCTTGGGGGTGCTTTGGGTGCCCTTGGGGTGCCCTGGGGAGGGCTTTGGATGCCCTGGGGGGTCATGGGTGCCCTTGGGGGTGCTTTGGGTGCCCTTGGGGTGCCCTGGGGAGGGCTTTGGATGCCCTGGGGGGTCATGGGTGCCCTTGGGGTGCCCTTAGGGTGCCCTGGGGAGGGCTTTTGGATGCCCTGGGGGGTCATGGGTGCCCTTGGGGGTGCTTTGGGTGCCCTTGGGGTGCCCTTGGGGTGCCCTGGGGAGGGCTTTGGATGCCCTGGGGGGTCATGGGTGCCCTTGGGGTGCCCTGGGGAGGGCTTTGGATGCCCTGGGGGGGTCATGGGTGCCCTTGGGGGTGCTTTGGGTGCCCTTGGGGTGCCCTGGGGAGGGCTTTGGATGCCCTGGGGGGTCATGGGTGCCCTTGGGGTGCCCTTAGGGTGCCCTGGGGAGGGCTTTGGATGCCCTGGGGGGGTCATGGGTGCCCTTGGGGTGCCCTTGGGGTGCCCTGGGGAGGGCTTTGGATGCCCTGGGGGTCATGGGTGCCCTTGGGGGTGCTTTGGGTGCCCTTGGGGTGCCCTGGGGAGGGCTTTGGATGCCCTGGGGGGGGTCATGGGTGCCCTTGGGGGTGCTTTGGGTGCCCTTGGGGTGCCCTGGGGAGGGCTTTGGATGCCCTGGGGGGTCATGGGTGCCCTTGGGGGTGCTTTGGGTGCCCTGGGGAGGGCTTTGGATGCCCTGGGGGGGGGTCATGGGTGCCCTTGGGGGTGCTTTGGGTGCCCTTGGGGTGCCCTGGGGAGGGCTTTGGATGCCCTGGGGGTCATGGGTGCCCTTGGGGTGCCCTTAGGGTGCCCTGGGGAGGGCTTTGGATGCCCTGGGGGGTCATGGGTGCCCTTGGGAGTGCTTTGGGTGCCCTTGGGGTGCCCTTAGGGTGCCCTGGGGAGGGCTTTGGATGCCCTGGGGGGGTCATGGGTGCCCTTGGGGCGCCTTGGGGTGCCCTGGGGAGGGCTTTGGATGCCCTGGGGGGTCATGGGTGCCCTTGGGGTGCTTTGGGTGCCCTTGGGGTGCCCTGGGGAGGGCTTTGGATGCCCTGGGGGGGGTCATGGGTGCCCTTGGGGGTGCTTTGGGTGCCCTTGGGGTGCCCTGGGGAGGGCTTTGGATGCCCTGGGGGGTCATGGGTGCCCTTGGGGTGCCCTTAGGGGTGCCCTGGGGAGGGCTTTGGATGCCCTGGGGGGGTCATGGGTGCCCTTGGGGGTGCTTTGGGTGCCCTTGGGGTGCCCTGGGGAGGGCTTTGGATGCCCTGGGGGGGGTCATGGGTGCCCTTGGGGTGCCCTTAGGGTGCCCTGGGGAGGGCTTTGGATGCCCTGGGGGTCATGGGTGCCCTTGGGGTGCCCTTGGGGTGCCCTGGGGAGGGCTTTGGATGCCCTGGGGGTCATGGGTGCCCTTGGGGTGCCCTTAGGGTGCCCTGGGGAGGGCTTTGGATGCCCTGGGGGGGTCATGGGTGCCCTTGGGGTGCCCTTAGGGTGCCCTGGGGAGGGCTTTGGATGCCCTGGGGGTCATGGGTGCCCTTGGGGTGCCCTTAGGGTGCCCTGGGGAGGGCTTTGGATGCCCTGGGGGGGTCATGGGTGCCCTTGGGGGTGCTTTGGGTGCCCTTGGGGTGCCCTGGGGAGGGCTTTGGATGCCCTGGGGGGGGGTCATGGGTGCCCTTGGGGTGCCCTTAGGGTGCCCTGGGAGGGCTTTGGATGCCCTGGGGGGGTCATGGGTGCCCTTGGGGTGCCCTTGGGGTGCCCTGGGGAGGGCTTTGGATGCCCTGGGGGGTCATGGGTGCCCTTGGGGGTGCTTTGGGTGCCCTTGGGGTGCCCTGGGGAGGGCTTTGGATGCCCTGGGGGGTCATGGGTGCCCTTGGGGTGCTTTGGGTGCCCTGGGGAGGGCTTTGGATGCCCTGGGGGGTCATGGGTGCCCTTGGGGGTGCTTGGGTGCCCTTGGGGTGCCCTGGGGAGGGCTTTGGATGCCCTGGGGGGTCATGGGTGCCCTTGGGGTGCTTTGGGTGCCCTGGGGAGGGCTTTGGATGCCCTGGGGGGGGTCATGGGTGCCCTTGGGAGTGCTTTGGGTGCCCTTGGGGTGCCCTGGGGAGGGCTTTGGATGCCCTGGGGGGGGTCATGGGTGCCCTTGGGGTGCCCTTAGGGTGCCCTGGGGGGTCATGGGTGCCCTTAGGGTGCCCTGGGGAGGGCTTTGGATGCCCTGGGGGGTCATGGGTGCCCTTGGGGTGCCCTTAGGGTGCCATGGGGAGGGCTTTGGATGCCCTTAGGGTGCCATGGGTGCCCTTAGGGTGCCCTTGGGAGGGTCATGGGTGCCCTTAGGGTGCCCTGGGGAGGGCTTTGGATGCCCTGGGGGGTCATGGGTGCCCTTGGGGTGCCCTTAGGGTGCCCTGGGGAGGGCTTTGGATGCCCTGGGGGGGTCATGGGTGCCCTTGGGGTGCCCTTAGGGTGCCCTGGGGGGGTCATGGGTGCCCTAGGGGGTGCTTTGGGTGCCCTTAGGGTGCCCTTGGGGGTGCTTTGGGTGCCCTTGGGGTACCCTGGGGGGGTCATGGGTGCCCTTGGGGGGGGGGGGGGGTGCCCCTTGTCGGGCGGGGGGGGGAGCTGCTTTGGATACCCTTCGGGGGGGGGGGGGGGGGGGTTGCTGCCGTTACCCTTGGGAGGAGGAGGGGGGGGGCTGCTTTTGGGGGTGCCTGGGTGGGGACGGCCCGTGGGGGGGTCCCCACGACCTTGCACCCCCCTCCACGTGCCCTTTCCCCCCCTTTCCCCCCCCAGCACGGCATCCCGGTGCTGAGCCCGGCGCTGACCGACGGCTCCTTGGGGGACTTGATCTTCTTCCACTCCTTCAAGCGGCCAGGCCTGGTGCTGGACATCGTGGAGGGTCAGCGGGGGGAGGGGAGGGGGGCCTCGGGGTGGGGAGGGGTCTCTCCTAACCCTCCCCCCCCACCAGACCTGGTGCTGATCAACCGGCAGGCGCTGGCCGCCCGGCGCAGCGGCATGGTGGTGCTGGGGGGGGGCTGGTCAAGCACCACATTGCCAACGCCAACCTCATGGTGAGAGACCCCTCCCCGCCCTCGGGGGGGGGGTCCCCCTGGAGCAGGGGAGGGGGTCCCCGAGGCGAGCAGGGGGAGGGGGAGTCAGGGGAGGGGCCCCCGGGGGCTTCGGAGGCCTTTCGGGGGCTGCCGGGAAGGGGCTGGGGGAGCTCGGGGGGGGCTTGGAGGGGCTCTGGGGGGGCCCTAGAGGGGCTCTGGGGGGGCTTGGAGGGGGTCTGGAGGGGCTCTGGGGGTGCTTGGAGGGGTTTGGAGGGGTTCTGGGGGGGCTTGGAGGGGTTTGAAGGGGCTCTGGGGGGGCCCTAGAGGGGCTCTGGGGGCTTGGAGGGGTTCGGGGGGGGCTCTGGGGGGCTTGGAGGGGTTTGGAGGGCTTGGAGGGGTTTGGAGGGGCTCTGGGGGGGCTTGGAGGGGTTCTGGGGGCTCTGGGGGGCTCTGGGGGGGCTTGGAGGGGCTTGGAGGGGCTCTGGGGGGGCTCTGGGGGGACTCTGGGGGGCTTGGAGGGGGAAGGGGTTCGGGGGGGGCTTGGAGGGGTTCTGGGGGGCTCTAGAGAGGCTCTTGGAGGGGCTCTGGGGGTGCTTGGAGGGGTTCGGGGGGGCTCTGGGGGGGCTTGGAGGGGTTTGGGGGGGGGGGGGGGGGGGCCCTAGGGGGTTCTGGGGGGGCTCTGGGGGTGCTTGGAAGGGTTCTGGGGGGGCTTGGAGGGGCTTGGAGGGGGGGGGCCTGGAGGGGGTTGGTTCCTTGGGGGGGGGGGGCTGGTCAAGCACCACATTGCCAACGCCAACCTCATGGTGAGAGACCCCTCCCCGCCCTCGGGGGGGGGGTCCCCTGGAGCAGGGGAGGGGGTCCCCGAGGCGAGCAGGGGGGAGGGGGAGTCAGGGGAGGAGCCCCCGGGGGGCTTCGGAGGCCTTCGGGGCTGCCGGGAAGGGGCTGGGGGAGCTCGGGGGAAGCTTGAGGGGGCTTGGAGGGGCTCTGGGGGGCTTGGAGGGGCTCTGGGGGGCTTGGGGGTTTGAAGGGGCTCTGGGGGGGCCCTAGAGGGGCTCTGGGGGGGGCTTGGAGGGGTTTGAAGGGGCTCTGGGGGGGCTTGGAGGGGTTCGGGGGGGGCTCTGGGGGTCTTGGAGGGGTTTGGAGGGGCTCTGGGGGGGCTTGGAGGGGTTTGATGGGGCTCTGGGGGGGGCTCTGGGGGGGCTTGGAGGGGTTATGGGGGGGGCTTGGAGGGGTTTGAAGGGGCTCTGGGGGGCTCTGGGGGGCTTGGAGGGGTTTGAAGGGGCTCTGGGGGGCTTGGAGGGGTTTGGAGGGGCTCTGGGGGGGCTCTGGGGGGGCTTGGAGGGGCTTGGAGGGGCTCTGGGGGGGGGCTTGGAGGGGTTTGAAGGGGCTCTGGGAGGGTTCTGGGGGGGGCTTGGAGGGGTTTGGAGGGGCTCTGGGGGGCTTGGAGGGGTTTGGAGGGGCTCTGGGGGGGCCCTAGAGGGGCTCTGGGGGCTTGGAGGGGTTTGGAGGGGCTTGGAGGGGTTTGGGGGGGCTCTGGGGGGGGCTCTGGGGGGCTCTGGGGGGCTCTGGGGGGGCTTGGAGGGGTTTGGAGGGGCTTGGAGGGGTTTGGGGGGCTCTGGGGGGGGCTCTGGGGGGGCCCTAGAGGGGCTCTGGGGGGGCTTGGAGGGGTTCTGGGGGGCTCTGGCGGGGCTCGGGGGGGCTTGGAGGGGTTTGAAGGGGCTCGGGGGGGGCCCTAGAGGGGTTCTGGGGGTCTCTGGGGGTGCTTGGAGGGGGCTCTGGGCGGGCTTGGAGGGGCTTGGAGGGGCTTGGAGGGGCTCTGGGGGGGGCTTGGAGGGGTTTGAAGGGGCTCTGGGGGGGCCCTAGAGGGGCTCTGGGGGCTTGGAGGGGTTTGGAGGGGCTTGGAGGGCTCTGGGGGGCTCTGGGGGGGCTCTGGGGGGGGGGGCTCTGGGGGGGGCTTGGAGGGGTCTGGGGGGGCTTGGAGGGGTTTGAAGGGGCTCTGGGGGGCTCTGGGGGGCTTGGAGGGGTTTGGAGGGGCTTGGAGGGGTTTGAAGGGGCTCTGGGGGGGGGGGGGGCTTGGAGGGGTTTGGAGGGGCTTGGAGGGGTTTGAAGGGGCTCTGGGGGGGCTCTGGGGGGGGCTTGGAGGGGTTTGGAGGGGCTTGGAGGGGTTTGGGGGGGGCTCTGGGGGGCTCTGGGGGGCCCTAGAGGGGTTCTGGGGGGCTCTGGGGGAGCTTGGAGGGGTTTGAAGGGGCTCTGGGGGGGCCCTAGAGGGGCTCTGGGGGGGGGGCTTGGAGGGGTTTGGGGGGGCTCTGGGGGGGCTCTCGGGGGGCTTGGAGGGGTTTGAAGGGGCTCTGGGGGGCCCTAGGGAGGGGCTCTGGGGGGCTTGGAGGGGTTTGGGGGGGCCCTAGAGGGGCTCTGGGGGGCTTGGAGGGGCTCTGGGGGGGGCCCTAGAGGGGCTCTGGGGGGCTTGGAGGGGCTCTGGGGGGGCCCTAGAGGGGCTCTGGGGGCTTGGAGGGGGCTCTGGGGGGCCCTAGAGGGGCTCTGGGGGGCTTGGAGGGGCTCTGGGGGGGGGCCCTAGAGGGGCTCTGGGGGGCTTAGAGGGGCTCTGGGGGCCCTAGAGGGGCTCTGGGGGGGCTCGGGGGGTTTTGAAGGGGTTCAGAGGGGGCTCTGGGGGGGCCCTAGAGGGGCTCTGGGGGGCTCTGGGGGCGGCTCTGGGTGCTCTGGGGGCCTATGGGTGCCCCGTGGGGTGCCCTTGGGGGGCTCTGGGTGCCCCGTGGGGTGGGTGCTGGGGGGGGGGGGGGGTGTCCCCAAAGCCCTTTGGTTCCCTGTGGGTCTTGGGTGCCCTGGGGGCTCATGGGTGCCCCGGGTGGCTGTGGGTGCCCCGTGGGGTGCTCTGGGGGGGTCCGTGGGTGCCCCGTGGGGTGCCCGGGGGGGGTCTATGGGTGCCCCGTGGGGGGTCCCCAAAGCCCTTTTGGCTCCTTATGGGTCGCTGCTGCTGGGATGAGCCTGCCCCCCCGGGATGAGCCTTTCGGTGCCGACGGGTGCTCCGTGGGGGTGCCGTGGGTGCCCCGTAGGGTGCTCTGGGGGGGTCCGTGGGGTGCCCCGTGGGGTGCCCTGGGGGTGGGGGGGGGGGTCCCCAAAGCCCTTTGGCTCCTTATGGGTCGCTGCTGCCCTCCCTCCCCCTCCTCCCCCCGGGATGAGCCTTTCGGTGCCGACGGGCGCCCCGGGGGGATGCTGTGGGCGCCGCGGGCGCTCCGTGGGTGCCCCGCGGGTGGGGTCCGACGCTCTCCTCTCCCCCTCGCCCCCTCCCCCCCCCCCCCCCCTCGCCCCCCGCCCCCCCCAGCGCAACGGCGCCGACTTCTGCGTCCTGGTGAACACGGCTCAGGAGTTCGACGGCTCCGACGCCGGCGCCCGGCCGGACGAGGCCGTGTCCTGGGGCAAGATCCGCCCCGAGGCCACCCCCGTCAAGGTGGGGGGCGGGGAGGAAGGGGGGCGGGAGGGCCCCTTTGGACCCTTATTTGGGTGGGGGGGGGTCGGCGGGAGACCCCTCCCCAGCGTCTCTTCCTCCCCTCCCCGCCCCCTCCCCAGGTCTACGCCGATGCCTCTTTGGTCTTCCCCCTGCTGGTGGCTGAGACCTTCGCCCGCCGAGCCCAGGACTTCCCCGGGGGGGCTGCTGGGGACTAGGGGAGGCGGGGGGAGGGGGGCTTTGGGGGTGGGGGGTGGGGCGAGAAGCCCCCTCCCCCCGAGACGGGAGAGACACACACACACCACCACCCATCCCCCCACCCCCCCCTCCCAGGACCGTCGCCTCTCAATGCATCCTGGCTGGGAGGAGGGAGCTCTAGGGGCTGAGCTTGGGGGGGTCCTTGGGGGTCTCAAGGGGGTCCCTAAGGGGTCCCTAAGGGGGTCCCTGGGGTGGGGAGGGGGCGACAAGCCCCTCCCCCTAGACGGGAGACCCCCTAATTGGGGGAGGGGGCTGAGCTCTCGGGACCGTTGCCCCTCAATGCCTCCTGGCTGGGAGCAGGGAGCTGTAGGGACTGAGCTTGGGGGGGGGGGGGTCCTAAGGGGTCCTTGGGGGTCTCAAGGAGTCCCTAAGGGGGTCCTTGGGGTGGGGAGGGGGCGACAAGCCCCTCCCCCTAGACACGAGACCCCCCAATTGGGGGGAGGGGCTGAGCTCTCAGTGGCTTCACCCCTCAATGGTTCTGGGGGGGGCTCTAGGGACTGAGCTTGAGGGGGGTCCTAAGGGGGTCCTGGGGGGTCCTTGGGGGTCTCAAGGGGTCCCTAAGGGGGTCCTTGGGGTGGGGAGGGGGCGACAAGCCCCTCCCCCTAGGCGGGAGACAGCCCCCCCCGGGTTTGGGGTGGGGGGGGGTTGTACCTCCACGGAGCAGCTTGGGACCCCTCCCCCCGAGGAACTGAGGACCCCCCCCCCAAGAATCGGGGACCCCCCCAAGAACCCGGGGACCCCCAAGAATCGGGCACCCCCTACCTCCCCCTCTTACCCCCAGCGGCCTCCCCCCTATTTATTTGCCCCCCCCCCCAATAAACCTCTCTGGAGCTGTTCTCTGCTGAGTTTATTACCCCCCCCCCCCACTTCCCCACGCCCCCCTCGGGGGCCGCTGTCACGTGGCCGGGGGGGGTCCCTGGGCCCCCTCCTCTTCCTCTTCCTCGGGTCGGAAGCCTTCCTCCCGCCACAGCTGGAGCTGCCCCTGGTGGCCGCCAGCAGGCAGGGCAGGGTCGGGTGGAAGGAGATGGACTGCACCACCCCCGAGCCCACCCCCAGGCGCGCGGCCAGGGAGCCCTGGGGGGGGGGGATATGGGGAGGGGGGGGAGAAGGGGAAGGGATGAGGATGAGGCAAAGGAGGGAGGGGTGGGGGAGAAAGGGGGAAGAAAGGAAGGGGGAAGGGGAATGGAAAGGGGGAGGGGGAAGGGGGAAAAAGGGGCAAGGGGAAGGGGGAAGGGGGAGAGGGAAAAGGGGGAAGGGGAAGGGGGGAAGGGGAGGGGGGGAAAAGGGGGAAGAGGAGAGGGAAGAGGAGAGGAGAAGGGGGAAGGGGGAAGGGGGGGAAGGGGAGGGGGAAAAGGGAAGGGGAAAAGGGGGGGAGGGGGAAAAGGGAAGGGGGAAAGGGGAAGGGAAAAGGGGGAAGGGGGAAAAGGGGGAAGGGGGAAAAGGGGGAAGGGGGAAAAGGGGAAGGGGGAAAAGGGGGAAAAGGGGGGGGAAAAGGGGGAAGGGGGAAGGGGGAAAGGGGGGAAGGGGGAAGGGGGGAAAGGGGGAAGGGGGAAAAGGGGGAAGGGGGAAGGGGGAAGGGGGGGGAAGGGGGGAAAAGGGGGAAGGGGGGGAAGGGAGGGGGAAAAAGGGGGAAGGGGGAAAAGGGGGAAGGGGGAGGGGAAGGGGGAAAAGGGAAAAGGGGGAAGGGGGAAGGGGAGGGGAAAAGGGGGAAGGGGGAAGGGGGAAGGGAGGGGGAAGGGGGAAGGGAGGGGGAAAAAGGGGGAAGGGGGAAGGGGGAGGGGGGAAAAGGGGGAAGGGGGAAAGGGGGAAGGGGAGAGGGGAAGGGGGAAAAGGGGGAAGGGGGAAAGGGGAAGGGGGAAGGGGGGGGAAAAAGGGAGAAGGGAGAGAGAAGGGGGATAGGGGAAGGGGGAAGGGGGGGGAAGGGGAGGGGAAGGGGAGAGGGGAAGGGGGAGAGGGAGGGAGAAGGGGAGGGGAGAAAGGGGGAGGGGGAGGAGGAAGGGGGAGGGGGAGAGGGGGAAGGGGGAAGGGGAGGAAGGGGAAGGTTGGGGGAGAAGGAGGGGATGAGGATAAGACAAAGGGGAGGGGAAGTGGGAGGGGGAAGGGGATAGGGGGAGGGGAAAATGGGGGGAAAGAGGGGGAAGGGGAAGGGGAGAAGGAAGAAAAGGGGGAAGGGGGAGAAGGGGGTGGGAGGGGAGGAAAGGGAAAGGGGGAGGGAATGAGGTGGGGGAGAAAGGGGGGAGAGGGGAGTGAGGATGAGCCGAGGGGGAGGGAAGGGGGTGGGACCCCCCCCCAACCCCCTCCAGCCCCCTCCCCCAGCTCCCCCGAGCCCCCCCAAGCCCTCACTCCTACCAGGTCCTAGAAGCAGACCTGGACCCCTCCAGCCCCTGCCCAGCCCCCCCAGCTCCCTCAGACCCCCCTCCACCGGGTCCTAAAGGTCCACCCGACCCCCCCCAACCCTCGAGCCCCCAACCCCTCGAGCCCCCTCCCCAGCCCCCCAGAGCCCCCCTCCCCCCCGAGCCCCTCACCCCTACCAGGTCCTGGAAGCAGACCTGGACCCCTCCAACCCCTGCCCAGCGCCCCCAGCCCCCCAAACCTCCCCCAGCCCCCCAGCCCCCTCCTCCACCGGGTCCTAAAGGTCCACCCGACCTCCCCCCAACCCTCCAGCCCCCTCCCCAGCTCCCCCTCCCCCCGAGCCCCCTCACCTCCACCAGGTCCCAGAAGTAGACCTGGCCGTCCTCGGAGGCGCTGCCCACGTGCGTGTCCTGCTGGCTCAGGACGCAGTCCAGCCTGTAGGTGGCGCTGCGGTGCCCGCTGTACTTGGGAGGGGAGGAGGGGCGACCCCCAGCGGCTAAAGGCAGGTAGTGCACCCTCACACCCCGACACACACACACACACACTCTCCCCTCCCCGGGGAGGGTCGCGGGGGCTGGGTGGAGGGGGGATGGGAAGGGAAGGGAGGGAGGGGAAGGGGAAGGGAGGAGGGAAGGGGGAAGGGAGGGGGAAGGGGGAGAAAGGGGGAAAGGGAAGGGGGAAGGAGGAAGGAGAAAGGGAAGGGGGAAAGGGAAGGGGGGGAAGGGGGAGGGGGAAGGGGGAAGAGGGGAGAAGGGGAGGGGGCAAAGGGAGAAGGGGAGGGGGCAAAGGGAGAAGGGGAGGAGGAAGGGGGAAAGGGGAAGGGAAAGGGGGAAGAGGGAGAAGGGGAAAGGGGGAGGGAAAAGGGGGCAGAAAGGGAGAGGGGGAGAAGGGGGAGAAGGAGAAAGGGATGAAGATAAGGCAAAGGGGGGAGGGAAGGGGATGTGGGGGAGAAGGGGGAGAGGGAAAGGGAAGGGGAGGGGGAAAGGGAGGGGGGGAAGGGGGGAAGGGGAAAGGGGGAGGGGGAAGGGAGGGAAGGGAAAGGAGGAGGAGGAAGGGGAGAGGAGGGGGAAGGGGAGAGGAGAGGAGGAAGGGGGAGGAGGAGGGGGAAAGGGGGGGAGGAAGGGGGAAGGGGAGAGGGGGAGGGGGAAGGGAGAGGGGGGGGAGGGGGAAGGGGGAGGGAGGGGGAAGGGGGAGGAGGAGGGAAGGGGGGGAGGGAGGGGGAAGGGGAGGGGGAAGGGGGAGGAGGGGAAGAGGGAGGGGGGAAGGGGAGAGGGAGGGGGAGGGGGGAGGAAGGGGGAGGAGGGGGAGGAAGGGAGGAGGGGGGAGGAGGGGGGAGGAAGGGGGAGGAGGGAGGAGGGAGGAGGGAGAAAGGGAGAAAGAGGGAGGAAGGGTAAGGGGGAAGGGGAGAGGGGAGAGGGGAGGAAGAGGAGGGAAAGGGGAGGGGGAGAGGGGCCGGTGGGGTGGGGGTGGGGGGTCGTGGGGGGGGGCTGCCTTACTCCCCAGCAGCACCGCCGGTCTCCTTGTCCAGCAGCCGCAGCGTGGGGTCCAAGGTGGCCGCCGGCAGGAGCTGCCCCGTCCGGCTGAAGCAGACGCTGGTGATGGGGCCTGCCAGAAGTGGGGAGGGGGGCTCAGAGGTTGGGGGGAGGTGGTCACGGGTGGGAGGGTCCCGAAGGTGCTTCGACCGTTTTTGGCCCCCCCCCCCTCCCCGAGCCCCTCACTCACTGCCGAGGTAGTCGGAGAGGAGCTGCCTGGCGCGGAGGTCATGGCGGCGGAGGCGGCCGTCCCGGCTGCCCCCCCCCCCGGGAGGAGCAAGGGGAGGGGCGAAGGGGGAGGGGGGCAGGGGGAGGGGGCAGAAGGGGAGGGGGGGGACACACACAGAGAGGTCCTCAGTTCCTCCTCTCCCCCCCCCCCAAATGTGCGTCTGCAACCCCTCAGTGTGTGTCCCTGTCCCCCCCCTCCCAGATGCACCCCCAGCCCCCCCCCAGGTGTGTCCCTGTGCCCCCCCCAGGTGCGTCCCTGTGACCCCCCCAGGTGCGTCCCTGTGCCCCCCCCCCGGTCCCCCCAGGTGTGTCCCTGTGCCCCCCAGGTGTGTCCCTGTGCCCCCCCAGGTGCTGTCCCTGTGCCCCCCCCAGGTGCGTCCCTGTGGCCCCAGGTGTGTCCCTGTGACCCCTGCCCCCCCCAGGTGTGTCCCTGTGCCCCCCCCAGGTGTGTCCCTGTGCTCCCCCCCCAGGTGCGTCCCTGTGACCCCCTGCCCCCCCCAGAGTGTCCCTGTCCCCAGGTGTCCCTGTGACCCCCTGCCCCCCCCAGGTGTGTCCCTGTGCCCCCCCAGGGTGCGTCCCTGTGCCCCCCCAGGTGCGTCCCTGTGCCCCCCCCCCAGGTGCGTCCCTGTGCCCCCCCAGGTGCGTCCCCTGTGACCCCCTGCACCCCCCCCCCAGGTGTGTCCCCCCCCCAGGTGTGTCCCTGTGCCCCCCAGGTGCGTCCCTGTGACCCCTGCCCCCCCCAGGTGTGTCCCTGTGCCCCCCCCCCAGGTGCGTCCCTGTGCCCCCCCCCCAGGTGCGTCCCCCCCTGCCCCCCCCAGGTGTGTCCCTGTACCCCCCCCAGGTGTGTCCCATCCCCAGCCCAGGTGCGTCCCTTCCCCCCCCCCTAGACATGCCCCTGTGCCCCCCCCCAGGTGCTTCCCCACCCCCAGGTGGCATGCCCCCCAGCCCCCCCCAGGTGTGTCCCCACCCCCCAGGCATGTTCCCACCCACCCCCCCAGGTGCATCCCCCAGCCCCCCAGGCGTGTCCCTGTCCCCCCCAAGTGCATCCCCAGCCCCTGGTGCCCCTTCCCCCACCCCCTAGACATGCCCCCAGCCCCCCCCCCCCCCCCCAGATTCCCCCACCCCCCCCCCACCCCCCCCCATGCCCCACCCCCCCGGGTGCCACCCCACCCCCCCGGGTGCACCCCCAGCCCCCCAGGCGTGTCCCTGTCCCCCCCCAAGTGCATCCCCAGCCCCCTGGTGCCCCTTCCCCACCCCCTAGGCATGCCCCCAGCCCCCCCAGCTGCATCCCAGCCCCCTCCCAGGTATGTGTGTGTGTGGCCCCCCCCCGGGGAGGGGGTGTGGGGTGGGGGGTCGTGCGCCAGGCCTCACCCGAGAGGATCTCGTGGTCGGACACCTTGACGCTGCTGGACGCCGTCCTTGGCCTCATCCAGCACCTGCACGGGGTCCGGGCGCCGGCAGCGGCAGTCCCAGCACCGCACCGAGGGGAGTCGATGGAGCCTGCCCGGCCCGGGAGGGGGGGGGCGTGGTTAGGGGCGGCCGGGGGCGGGCTAGTGAGCGGGCCGGCGGCAGGGGCTAAAGGAGCGGGGCGGGGGGGGGCGGGCCAGGGGGCGGGGCTAAGGGAGCGGGCCGGCGGCAGGGGGGGGAGGGGCGGGGGCGGGCCGGGGGCGGGGCTATGGAGCGGGCCGGCGGCAGGGGCTAAGGGAGCGGGCCGGGGGGGGCGCGTGGTTAGGTTGTGGCCGGGGGCGGGGCTAAGGGAGTGGGCCGGCGGCGGGGGAGCGGGCCGGGGGGCGTGGTTAGGTTGTGGCCGGGGGCGGGGGCTAAGAGGGGGCCGGCGGCAGGGCTAAGGGGAGTGGGGCGGGGGGGGGGCGGGCCGGGGGGCGGGGCTAAGGAGCGGGCCGGCGGCAGGGCTAAGGGAGCGGGGCGGGGGGCGTGGTTAGGTTGTGGCCGGGGGGCGGGGCTAAAGGAAGGAGGGTAAGGGAGCGGGGCGGGGGGGGGGGCGGGTCAGGGGGCGGGGCTAGCGGGAGCGGGCCGGCGGCGGGGGAGCGGGCCGGGGGGGCCAGGGCCAGGGTTAGGGCGGGCCGGGGGCGGGGGCTAAGGGAGCGGGCCGGCGGCAGGGCTAAGGGAGCGGGCCGGGGGGGGCGTGGTTAGGTGGTGGCCGGGGGCGGGGCTAAGGGAGCGGGCCGGGGCGTGGTTAGGTTGTGGCCGGGGGCGGGGCTAAGAGGGCAGGCCGGCGGCAGGCTGGGGGAGGGCGGGGGGCGGGGTTAGGGATGGCTGGGGGCGGGGGCTAAGGGGCTGGCCGGGGCGGGGTTAGGGGGCGGGCAGGGGGCGGGGGCTGGGGGCTGCACCAAGCAGGTGCTAAGAAGGATGGGCAGAGGGGTGCCAGGGGGGTGCTGGAGGGGGTGGTAGGGGGTGCTGGGGGTGCCGGGGGGGGGGTGGTGGTGGGGGGAGGAGGTTAGGGGTGTCAGGGGGTGCCAGGGGGGTGTCAGGGGGTGCCAGGGGTGGGGTGTTTAAGGGGGTGCAAAGGGATGCCAAGGGGGGTGCTTGAAGCAGGGGGTGTGGGGTTAGGGGGTGTCAGGGGGTGCCAAGGGATGGCAGGGGGATGTTGGGGGGTGTCAGAGGGGTGCTAAGGGGTGCTAGGAGGGTGCTGGAGGTGTGGGGGGGAGGAGGTTAGGGTGCCAGAGGGTGCTGGAGGGAGGTGGGGGGAGGAGGATAGGGGAACAGGGAGGGTGCTGGAGGGGGGTGGGGGAGGAGGTTAGAGGTGCCAAGAGGTGCTGAAAGGGGTGAGAGAGGTTAGGGGGTGAGGGATTCTGAGAGGGTGCCCTGGAGGGGTGGTGGGAGGAAATTTAGGGGGTGCCAAGGAGGTGCTGGAGAGGGGGTGGTGGGAGGTTGGGGGTGCCAGGGGGTGCTGAAGGGTGGGGAGAGGTTAGGGGGTGCCAAGGGGTGCTGGAGAGCGGGTGGGGGAGGGTGAGAGTGAGGGGTGCTGAGGGGTGGGGATTTAGAAGTTTGCCAGGGAATTGTCTTAAGGTACAGAGATGCTGAGGAATTACCAGGGGTGTTTGGGGGGGGAGCTTTTAAGGGATGCTGGGAGGTCTTTTTACAGGGGGGGTGAGGGGACACCTCTTTATGACCTCCTCCCCTTTACCGGACATGACGACTGTGGCTTCCTCGTTGAACGGGTGCCAGATTCACCTTCTACAGGGAGGGATAAAGGGGCGGGGGAGGAATCAGCCGAGACCCCTCCCCAAACACCTTCCCACCCCGGAGGCCCGTCCTCACCCCGGCATGGCCCTTGTGCCTGCCTACACCTGCCCGGTGGCCACGTCCCAGAAGCGCCACCGTCCAGGTCCAGCTGCCGGGCAGAGCCTGCTGTTGTCGAGCTGCCGGGGGCGGGGTCTCGTGAGTGGGGGTGAGGTCTCGTTAATGGGGCTGGGGTCTCGTTAATGGGGGCTGGGGTCTCGTTCATTAGGGGGTGGGGTCTCGTTCGTGGGGGTGGGGTCTCGTTCGTGGGGCTGGGGTCTCGTTCATGGAGCTGGGGTCTCGTTAGTGGGGGTGGTCTCGTTCGTGGGGGTGGGGTCTCGTTCGTGGAGCTGGGGTCTCGTTCGTGGGGTGGGGTCTCGTTCGTGGGGGTGGGGTCTCGTTAGTGTGGGTGGGTCTCGTTCGTGGGGTGGGGTCTCGTTAGTGGGGGTGGGGGGTCTCGTTAGTGGGGGTGGGGTCTCCTTAATGGAGCTGGGGTCTCGTTAGTGGGGGTGGGGTCTCGTTCGTGGGGGTGGGGTCTCGTTTGTAGGGCTGGGTCTCGTTCATGGGCTGGGGTCTCGTTCGTGGGGGTGGGGTCTCGTTCGTCAGGGCTGGGGTCTCGTTCATGGAGCTGGGGTCTCGTTCGTGGGGGGTGGGTCTAGTTCGTGGGGGTGGGGTCTCGTTAGTGGGGGTGGGGTCTCGTTCATGGGGCTGGGGGTCTCGTTAATAGGGGTGGGGTCTCATTCTTGGGGGTGGGGGTCTCCCTAATGGTGGAGCTGGGGTCTCGTTCGTGGGGCTGGGGTCTCGTTCGTGGGGGTGGGGTCTCGTTCGTGGGGCTGGGGTCTCGTTCATGGAGCTGGGGTCTCGTTCGTGGGGTGGGGTCAATTTCGTGGGGGTGGGGTCTCGTTCGTGGGGGTGGGGTCTAGTTCGTGAGGGTGTGTGGTCTCGTTAGTGAGGTGGGTCTCGTTCATAGGGCTGGGGGTCTCGTTAGTGGGGTGGGGTCTCATTCATGGGGTGGTCTCCTTAATGGAGCTGGGGTCTCGTTCGTGGGGCTGGGGTCTCGTTCGTGGGGTGGGGTCTCGTTCGTGGGGTGGGGTCTCGTTCATGGGGGTGGGGTCTCGTTCGTGGGGTGGGGTCGTTAGTGGGGTGGGGTCTCGTTCCTTGGAGCTGGGGTCTCGTTCATGGGGGTGGGGTCTCGTTCATGGGGTGGGGTCTCGTTAGTGGGGGTGGGGTCTCGTTAATGGGGGTGGGGTCTCGTTCGTGGGGGTGGGGTCTCGTTCATTGGGTGGGGTCTCGTTCCGTGGGGTGGGGTCTCGTTGGTGGGGGTGGGGTCTCGTTCTTGGAGCTGGGGTCTCGTTCATGGGGGTGAGTCTCGTTAGTGGGGTGGGGGTCTCGTTCGTGGGGTGGGGTCTCGTTAGTGGGGGTGGGGTCTCGTTCATGGAGCTGGGGTCTCGTTAGTGGGGGTGGGGTCTCGTTAGTGGGGGTGGGGTCTCGTTAATGGGGCTGGGGTCTTGTTAATGGGGGTGGGGTCTTGTGAATAGGGGTGGGGTCTCGTTCGTGGGGGTGGGGTCTCGTTCATGGGGGTGGGGTCTCGTTCATGGGGGTGGGGTCTCCTTAATGGAGCTGGGGTCGTTCGTGGGGCTGGGGTCTCCTTCGTGGGGGTGGGGTCTCGTTCATGGGGCTGGGGTCTCGTTAGTGGGGGTGGGGTCTCGTTCATGGGGCTGGGGTCTCGTTCATGGGGGTGGGGTCTCGTTCGTGGGGGTGGGGTCTCGTTCGTGGGGGTGGGGTCTCGTTCATGGGGGTGGGGTCTCGTTCGTGGGGGTGGGGTCTCGTTAGTGGGGGTGGGGTCTCGTTAATGGGGTGGGGGTCTCGTTCGTGGGGGGTGGGGTCTCGTTCATGGGGGTGGGGTCTCGTTCGTGGGGGGTGGGGTCTCGTTAGTGGGGGTGGGGTCTCGTTCATGGAGCTGAGGTCTCGTTCATGGGGTGGAGGTCGGTCAAGTGGGGTGGGGTCTCGTTAATGGGGCTGGGGTCTCGTTAATGGGGGTGGGGTCTTGTGAATGGGGTGGGGTCTCGTTAATAGGGGGTGGGGTCTCGTTCGTGGGGTGGGGTCTCGTTCATGGGGGTGGGGTCTCGTTCATGGGGCTGGGGTCTCCCTTAATGGAGCTGGGGGTTCATGGGCTGGGGTCGTTCATGGGGCTGGGGTCTCCTTAATGGAGCTGGGGTCTCGTTCATGGGGGTGGGGTCTCGTTCGTGGGGGTGGGGTCTCGTTCGTGGGGCTGGGGTCTCGTTCGTGGGGTGGGGTCTCGTTCGTGGGGGCTGGGGGTCTCGTTCGTGGGGTGGGGTCTCGTTAATGGGGGTGGGGTCTCGTTCATGGGGCTGGGGTCTCGTTAATGGGGGTGGGGTCTCGTTCGTGGGGGTGGGGTCTCGTTAATAGGGGTGGGGGTCTCGTTCGTGGGGGTGAGGTCTCGTTCGTGGGGGTGGGGTCTCGTTCATGGGGGTGGGGTCTCGTTCGTGGGGGTGGGGTCTCGTTCATGGGGCTGGGGTGCGTTAGTGGGGGTGGGGTCTCGTTTGTGGGCTGGGGAGGTGGCCCCAAAAGGGGCTGGGGGGGGGAGGTGGGGGGAGGTGTTCATTGCAGTCCTTCCTCTCCTCCTCCTCTCCCTCCTCCTCCCTCTTCCCTCTCCCCCTCCTCCTCCCCTCTCCTGTCTCCCCCTTCTCCTCCTCCTCCTTCTCCTGTTCCTCCTCCTCTCCCTCTCCCTCATCCTCCTCCTCCTCCCTCCCTCCCCCTCCCCCTGTTCCTCCTCCCTCCTCCTCCCTCTCCTTCTCCCCCTCCTCCTCCTTCTCCCCCTTCCCCTCCTCCCCCTCCCCGTCTCCTCCCTTCTCTCCCCCTCCTCCCCTCCTCCTCCCCCCTCCCTGCTCCCCCATCCCTCCCCCCCATCCCCCTCCCCCTCCTTCTCCCTCCTCTCCTCCTCTCCTCCTCCTCTTCCTCCTCCTCCTCCTCCTCCTTCTCCTCCTCCCTCCTCTCTCCCCCCCTCCTTCCTCCTCCTCCCCTCCTCCTCCTCCTCCCCCTCTTCCTCCTCCTCCCCCTCCCTCCTCCCCCATCTCCTCCTTCTCCCCCCCTCCCTCCCCCCCTCCTCCCTCCTCCCTCCTCCTCTTCCTCCTTCTCTCTCCCTTCCTTCTCGCCCTCCTCCCCCTCCCCCTCCCTCCATCTCCTCCTCCCCCCGTCTCCCTCCTCCTCCCCCTCCCCCTGTTCCTCCTCCCTCCTCCTCCCCCTCCCCTGTTCCTCCTCCCTCCTCCTCCCTCCCCCCTCCCCTTCCTTCTCCCTCTCCCCCTCCCTCCCCCTCCCCATCGCCTCCTTCTCCCCCTCCTCCTGTTTCCTCCTCCCCCTCCTGTTTTCCTCCTCCTTCTCCCCCTCCTCCCCCCTCCTCCATCTCCTCCTCCCCCTCTCCTCCTCCCTCCCCCTCCTCCACTTCCTCCCCCTCCTCCTCCCCTTCCCCCTCCCCTTACCCGACGGCGTCCAGCACCTCGTGGCCGTGGCCCTGGTAGGTTCGGGCCGCGGTGCCCCGGTGGGGGTTCCACAGCTTCAGGGTCTTGTCGCTGCCCAGCTCAGGCAGTAGTTGCCGTCGGCTGGGGAGGGGGAGGGAGGAGGGGGAGATACAGGAGGTGTGAACCCTCCCCCTCCCAAACACACACCTCCACACCCCCTTCCCGGGGCCCCCAAAATCTGGCACGAGCCTTCCCCAAGGAGTTGGGGTCCCTCGGTTCGTTTCCCTCCCCAGGTTACAGAGGCAAGGAGTTGGGGGTCCCTAACTCACACCCCCAGGTTAAGAGCAAGGAGTTGGGGTCCCCAGGGCAGGAGCAAGGAGTTGGGGTCCCTAACTCACAGCCCCCAGGTTAAGAGCAAGGAGTTGGGGTCCCCAGGGCAGGAGCAAGGAGTTGGGGGTCCCTAATCACCCCCCAGGTTAAAGAGCAAGGAGTTGGGGGTCCCCAGCTGTGACCCCAGGGCAGGAGCAAGGAGTTGGGGTCCCTAACTCCCCCCCCAGATTAGAGAGCAAGGAGTTGGGGTCCCAGTTCGTGACCCCCAGGTCAAGAGCGAGCTAGGCCCCCCAGTTCCCAATCCTCCTGGTTCCTGATGCCCCCGGTCCCGGTGCCCCCCGGTCCCCAATCCCCCTCGGTCCCGGTGCCCCCCGGTTCCAATCCCCCCGCTCCCCACTGAGCCCCGATCCCCGGTCCCAATGCCTCCGGTTCCCGATCCCCCGGTCCCGGTGCCCAGCGCTTCGGTGGCCCCGGTTCCTCCGGTCCCAATCCTCCGGTTCCCGATCCCCCCGGTCCCAATGCCTCCGGTTCCCGATCCTCCAGTCCCGGTCCCGGTTCGATCCCCTCGGTCCCAATGCCTCCAGTTCCCGATCCTCCGGTCCCAGTGCCTCCGGTTCCCGATCCCCCCGGTCCCGGTGCCCCGCGCTTCCCGGTGGCCCCCGGTTCCCGATTCTCCCGGCCCCGGTGCCCCCAGTCTCGATCCCCCCGGTCCCCGTTTCCCCGGGTTCCCAGTGCCCCTCGGTTCCCGGTGCCCCCGGTCCCCGTTTCCCCCGATCCTCGACCCCCGGTTCGAAACCCTCCAGTCCCAAATCCCTCTGATCCCCACCCCGGTCCCGGTGCTCCCGGTCCTGATCCCCCCCGAGCCCCGATTCCCCCCGGTCCCCGTTTTCCCCCGATCCTCCCGGTTCCCGATTCCCCCCCCGGTTCCCAAGCCCCCGGTCCCGGTGCCCCCAGTCCCGATCCCCCTGAACCCCGATCCCCTAGTCCCCAACCCCTCCGGTCCCAATCCCCCTCGGTCCCGGTGCCCCCGATCCCCGTTTCCCCCCGATCCTCGGCCCCCCCGGTTCCAAATCCCCCGGTTCCAGTGCCCCCGGTTCCCGATCCCTCCCCCGGGTCCCCGGTGCCCCCGTCTCGATCCCCCGGGTTCCCTGATCCCCCAGGTCCCGGTGCCCCCCGTCTCGATCCCCCCCGGTTCCAAATCCCCCCCGGTTCCAGTGCCCCCGGTTCCCGATCCCGCCCCCGGTTCCTGATCCCCCCGGCCCCGGTGCCCCCCGTCTCGATCCCCCCGGGTTCCCGATCCCCCGGTTCCCGATCCCACCCCGGTTCCCGATTCCCCCGGTTAGTGCCCCGGTTCCCGATCCCCCGCGGTTTTCCAGTCCCCCAGGTCCCGCTTTGCCCCCAGTCTCAATCCCCGGGTTCCGTGCCCCCGGTTCCGGTGCCTCACCGTTGAAGCGCACTGCCCACCGCTCCTGCCCGCACTCCAGGGTCACCTCTCCGCCGCGGCAGCTCGGGCGGGGCGGGCCGGAGCTGCAGGGAAGGCTGGCAGGACGGCACCGCCACCAGCACCGCCACCGGGGCGGAAACCGGCCACCGGAAGGCAGAGCCGGCCACCCAGATCTCAGCCTCTTCCGGCAGCGCCATGGCGGATCCGCAGCCCCAGCCCGCCCCGCCCGAGCTGCCGCGGCGGAGGTGCGGACCCTGGGTGCGGGCGAGGAGCGGTGCGGGCAGTGCGCTTCCTTGGTGAGGCACCGGGAACCGAGAGCTGCCAGGAACCCAGGGGATCGAGACTGGGGGCAGCGGGACCTGGGGATCGGGAACCGCAAGGGGGGGGGGATCAGGAACCGAGGGCACTGGAACCAGGGGGATCAAGGGCCGGGGTGGGATCAGGAACCAGGGGGATCGGGAACCCGGGGGGATCGAGAGAGGGGGCACCGGGGCCGGGGGATCAGAGAACCGGGGGCGGGATCGGGAACCGGGGCACTGGAACCGGGGGATTTGGAACCGGGGATCAGGGAGGGGGCACCGGGACCTGGGGGATCAGAACCCAGGGGATCGAGACAGGGGGCACCGGGACCAGGGAGGGATCGGGAACCGGGGGCACTGGAACCGGGGGATTTGGAACCCAGGGAGCCGGGGATCAGGGGGAAACGGGGATCAGGGGCACCAGGACCGAGGATTGGGACCGGAGGGGTTGGGGACTAGGGGATCAGGGTTCAGGATCAGGACTGGGGGCACCGGGACCGGGGGCTTAGAACCGGGGGAATCGGGAACCGGGAGGATCAGGGGAAAACAGGGGACCAGGGGGGAATCGAGGCTCGGGGGGATCAGGACCAGGAGCACCGGGACCGGGGTGGGGATCAGAGGGATTTGGAACCGGAGGTTTCAGACCGGGGTCGAGGATCGGGGAAACAGGGGACCGGGGGCACCGGAACCGAGAGGCACTAAGGAACCCAGGGAAACGGGACCAGGGGATCGAGACTGGGGGCACCGGGGCCGGGAGAATCAGGAACAGGGGCCACCGGGAAGCGCGGGGGCACCAGGACCGGGGGGATCGGGAACCCGGAGGCACCGGGACCGGAAGGATCAGGAACCAGAGCATTAGGACCAGGGGATCAGGGAACCAGGGGGCCACCAGGACCAGGGAGGATCGGGAACCAGGAGGCATTGGGACCAGGGGGATCCAGGAGGCATTAGGACGGAGAGGATCGGGAACCAGGAGCCCACGGGAAGCGAGGCACCGGGACCGGGGGATCGGGAACCGGAGGCATTGGGACCCGGGGATCGGGGCTCAGTGGGGAGGCGGGGGTTGGAACCGGGGGGCACCAGGACCGAGGGGATTGGGGACCCCGGGGGGCACCGGGACCGGGGGCATCCAGAACCAGGGAGGTTGGGAACCGGGGGGGGCCCAGCTCTGTCTTGACCTGGGGGGTCACGAACTGGGGACCCCGCTCTCTTGCTCTTAATCTGGGGTGAGTTAGGGACCCCCAACTCCTTGCTCCTGCCCTGGGGGGTCCTAGCTGGGACCCCCAACTCCCGCTGCTCTTAACCTGGGGGGGTGAGTTAGGGACCCCAGCTCCTTGCTCCTGCCCTGGGGACCCCAACTCCTTGCTCTTAACCTGGGGGGGCTGTGAGTTAGGGACCCTAACTCTTGCTCCTGCCCTGGGGACCCCAACTCCTTGCTCTTAACCTGGGGGGGTGTGAGTTAGGACCCCAACTCCTTGCTCGACCTGGGGGGAGGGGAGCCGACCGAGGACCCCAACTCCTTGGGGAAGGCTCGTGCCGATTTTGGGGGCCCCGGGAAGGGTGTGGTGGTGGTGTGTGTTTGGGAGGGGGAGGGGTTCACCCTCCCGTGGCCCCCCCCTCCCTCCCCCCTCCCAGCCGGCGGCAGCTGCTGCCTGCGACTGCGGCAGCAAGACCCTGAAGCTGTGGAACCCCCACCGGGGCACCGCGCTCCGAACCTACCAGGGCCACGGCTACGAGGGTGCTGGGCGCTAAGGTAGGGGAGGGGGAAGGGGAGGAGGAGGGGAGGAAGTGGAGGAGGGGGAGGGGAGGAGGGAGGGGGAGGAGGAGATGGAGGAGGGGGGGAGGGGGGGAGGAGAAGGGAGGAGGAACAGGAGGGGAGGAGGGAACAGGAGGAGGGGGAGAAAGGGAAGGCGATGGGGAGGGGAGGGAGGGGAGAGGGAGAAAGGAAGGGGAGGGGGAGGAGGGAGGGAGGAGGAGGAACAGGGGGGGGGAGAGGAGGAGGAGGAACAGGGGGAGGGGGAGGAGGAGGAGGGAGACGGGGGAGGGGAGGAGATGGAGGAGGGGGAGGGAGGAGGGCGAGAAGGAGGAGAGAAGGAGGAAGAGGAGGAGGGAGGGAGGGGGGGAAGGGGAGGAGGGGGGGAGGAAAGGAGGAGATGGGGAGGGGGGAGGAGGAGGGGGAGGAAGGAGGAAGGAGGGGGGAGGAGGAGGAGGAGGAGAAGGAGGAGGAGGAAGGAAGGAGGAGGAGAGGAGGAGGAGGGAGGAGAAAGGAGGGGGAGGGGATGAGGGGAGGGATGGGGGAGCAGGAGGGGGGAGGAGGGAGGGGGGGAGAGAAGGAGGGAGACGGGGGAGGGGAGGAGGGGAAGGGGGAAAAGAGGAGGAGGGGGAAAAGGAGGGAGGAGGAGGAGGAGGAACAGGGGGAGGGGGGAGGGAGGAGGGAGGAGGATGAGGGAGAGGGAGGAGGGGAGGGAACAGGAGAAGGAGGGAGGAGAAGGGGGGAGACAGGAGAGGGGAGGAGGGGAGAGGGAAAGGGAGGAGGAGGAGGAGGAGGAGAGGAAGGACTGCAATGAACACCTCCCCCCCTCCCCCTTGCCCCCAGGGGCCACCTCCCCCAACCCCACCGAAGCGAGACCCCACCCCCACTAACGAGACCCCAGCCCCGCCGGAACCCCACCCCCACGGGGGCGGACCCCACCCCCATGAACTGAACCCCACCCCCACGAACGCCCCCACCCCCACCAAACGAGGCCCCACCCCTATTAACGAGGCCCCACCCCCCACGCACGAGGCCCCCCCCCCACCCCGAGCGGGGCCCCACCCCCATTAACGAGACCCCAGCCCCCATGAACGAGACCCCACCCCCACTACTTGGGACCCCCACCCCCCGGGGGCGGGACCCCACCCCCACGAACGAGACCCCCACCCCCGAGCAGCCCCCACCCCACGAGCGGGCCCCCAGCCCCTGACGCGACCCCACCCCCACAGCGAGACCCCACCCCATGAGCAGGGACCCCAGCTCCATTAAGGAGACCCAGCCCCGAACGAGACAGGACCCCATGAGGCGGCCCACAGCTCCATAAAGGGGCCCCAGCCCCCATGAGCGAGACCCCACCCCCCGCAGAGCGGGCCCCACCCCACGAACGAGACCCCACCCCTGTGGGGCCCCACCCCATTCAAAAGACCCCACCCCCATTAACGAGACCCCAGCCCCCGTGCCCGAGACCCCACCCCCCTGCGGACCCCCACCCCCATGAACGAGACCCCCAGCTCCATGAGCGAGACCCCACCCCACTAACGAGACCCCACCCCCACGAGCAGGCCCCCACCCCCATGGACGGGACCCCAGGCAGGGCCCCACCCCCATTAACGGGGCCCCCCCCACTAACGGGGCCCCCACCCCCACAGGCAGGGGACCCCACCCCCATGAACGAGGCCCCACCCCACAGGCAGGGCCCACCCCCATGAACGGGGGACCCCCCACCCCATGAACGAGACCCCAGCTCCATGAGCAGGACCCCACCCCCACTAAAGGACCCCAGCCCCACAGACGAGACCCCACCCCCCCATTCGAAGGACCCCCAGCCCCCACAGGCCAGGACCCCAGCTCCATTAAGGAGACCCCACCCCTGAACGAGACCCCACCCCCAGGAAAAAGACCCCACCCCTAATACTTGAGACCCCACCCCATTCCACAAGACCCCACCCCCCGTGCGGGACCCCAGCCCCCATTAACGAGACCCCACCCCCCACTAACGAGACCCCACCCCCATGGGGCCGAGACCTCAGCTCCATGAGCGGGGACCCGCCCCCCCACTAACGAGACCCCACCCCACGGAGCGGGGCCCCACCCCCACTAACGGGACCCCACCCCCACTGAACGAGACCCCAGCTCCATGACGAGACCCCACCCCCACTAACGAGACCCCACCCCCACAAGAACGAGACCCCCCACCCCATGAACGGGAGACCCCACCCCCACGGACGAGGACCCACCCCCATTAACGGGGACCCCACCCCTAACGGAACCCCCCCCCATGAACGAGACCCCACCCCCCATGAACGGGGACTGGCTCCATGGGCGAGACCCCACCCCCCCTAACGAGACCCCCACCCCACAGGCAAGGACCCCACCCCCATGAACGGGACCCCACCACGAACGGACCCCACCCCCACGGGCGGGGACCCCAGCCCCCACGAGGGAGCGAGACCCCAGCTCCATTGGAGGCCCCCACCCCCATGGGCGGACCCCACCCCCCTAACGAGACCCCCAGCCCCATGAACGAGACCCCACCCCCACTAACGGGGCCCACACCCCCCAGGAACGAGGCCCCACCCCCACGAGGGCCAGGACCCCACCCCACGAACAGGGCCCCCCACCCCACGAGGCGAGGACCCCCAGCTCCATGAGCGAGACCCCCCCACGAAGCAGACCCCACCCCCCACGAGCGGGACCCCAGCCTGAGCGGGGCCCGAGCTCCATTAAGGAGGCCCCCCCCCCATGAATGAGACCCCACCCCCTATTAACGGGACCCCAACCCCATGACGAGACCCCACCCCACTAACGAGACCCCCACCCCCACGAACGGGACCCCACCCCGAGAGCGAGACCCCAGCTCCATGAACGAGACCCCAGCCCCGAACGAGGACCCCACCCCCCGAGCGAGACCCCAGCTCCATGAGCGAGACCCCAGCCCCTGACGGGACCCCACCCCCCCACGGAGGACCCCCCCCACTACTTGGACCCCAGCTCCATTAAGGACCCCCACCCCCCACTAACGAGACCCCACCCCACTAACGAGACCCCACCCCCACGAAGGAGACCCCCCCACACTAACTTGAGGCCCCCCACCCCACAGGCAGGACCACACCCCACGAACGGGACCCCCAGCTCCCGAGACGAGACCCCCACCCCCACAAACGAGACCCCCCACCCCCCACAAGCGAGACCCCAGCTCCATAGACGAGACCCCCAGCCCCACGAACGAGACCCCACCCCCACGGGCAGAGGACCCCACCCCCCTGACGACGAGGACTGGCCCCATTAACGGACCCCCAGCCCCCGTGCCCAGACCCCACCCACCTCACGAGACCCCGCCCCGGCAGCCTCAGCGACAACAGCAGGCTCTGCTCCGGCAGCCGACCGGACGGTAGTGGCGCTCTGGGACCCGTGGCCACCGGGCAGGTGGTGCGCAAGTACCGGGGCCACGCCGGGGTGAGGACGGGGGGGGGGCTCCAGGAGGTGGGAAAGGAGGGGGTGTTTGGGAGGGAGGTCTCGGCTGATCCCTCTCCCCACGCCCCTTTATCCCCCTCCCTGCAAGAAGGTGAGACTGCACGTTCAGTTCCAACGAGGAAGCACACAGTCGTCGTGTCCGGTAAAGGGAGGGGGCTCGCGGGGGGGTGGGGGTGTCCCCACCCCCTGTAAAAGACCCCCTCCCAGCATCTTAAAGCCTCCCAAAGCACCCCCTGGCACCCCTTAAAGCATCCCCCTGGTACCCCTAAAGACACCCCTGGCAACCTAAATCCCCACCCCCAGCACCCCTGGCACCCCCTAACCTCCTCCCCACGCCTCCAGCACCCCCTGGCACCCCCTATCCCTCCCCCACCCCCTTCCAGCACCCTCCTTGGCACCCTAACCTCCTCCCACCACCCCCCTCCAGCACCCTCCCTGGCACCCCCTAACCTCCTCCCACCACCCCCTCCCAGCACCCTCCCTGGCATCCCTGGCACCCCTAACCTCCCCCCACCCCCTTCCAGCACCCTCCTTGGCACCCCCTAACCTCCCCCCCCCTCCAGCACCCTCCCTGGCACCCCCTATCCTCCCTCCCCCACACTCCCTCCAGCACCCTCCCTGGCACCCTAACCTCCTCCCCCCACACCTCCAGCACCTCCCTGGCACCCCCTTAGCACCCCTCTGCACCCTCAACATCCCCCTGCCATCCCTTGGCACCCCCTGACACCCTAACCCCCACCCCCCTGCTTCAAGCACCCCCCTTGGCATCCTTGGCACCTGCTCAACACCCCCCCCCCCGGCACCCCCCTGACACCCCTGGCACCCCCTGACACCCTAACCTCCTCCCCCCACCACCACCCCCCCCGGCACCCCCAGCACCCCTACCACCCTCTCAGCACCCCCCTGCTTGCCCCTCTGCCCATCCTTCTTAGCACCTGCTTGGTGCAGCCCCCTAGCCCCGCCCCTGCCCGCCCCCTAACCCCGCCCCGGCCAACCCTTAGCCCCGCCCCCAGCCATCCCTAAGCACTTTGACCTCATAATGCCATCAGCCTCTTGCTGTTACGCCCCGACACAACCACGCCCCCATTGCTCCGCCAGCGTCCCAATACCACCCTAACCTTTGACCCATCATGGTATAACCGCCATTGCATCCCTTAATGCCATGACCGCCCCATTGCTCCTTCAGCCCCTGCCATGGTACTCCTTAATGCCCAATGCCCCAGTAGCTCCCCGCCGTATTGCTCATATTATACAGTGCCCCCCGCCCACTCCTTAGTACTGCCATTGCTCCTTAGCCTTGACACAACCCTAACCACGCCCCCCCGCCCGCTCCTTAGCCCTACCATAAGCCCATCATAATATGACACCCCGCCCCCTCCACAGGCACTGCATAAGTATATCTCAGCCGCCCCCAATACAACCTAACCACGCCCCCAGTATCCCCGCCATAAGTGCTCCATATTCGCCCCGGCCACAACTAACCACTTCCCCCCCGGTATTGCTCCCTTAGCCTGCCATGATGCTCCTCAGCCCAACCCCGGCCGCAACCCCCGCCCATCATGGCCCTGCCATATTGCTCCATAGCCCCCCGCCCCCAGCCGCCCCGCCTCTCGATTTGCACACACACACACAGCCCTGGGCTCCTTAGCCCCCCCCGGCTGGCCCTGCCCCTAGCGCCCCCTCGTATATTAATAGAGCCAAGTAGACGATAAGATTAGCAGTGCAGTAGAGACCGTGCGGGTGCTGATAAATAAGTTGCTGCAGTATAGTGAAATAGGCCAGATCCGGGAGACCCCAGGAGGCCCACCACCTGGGAGGCTAAGGCGGAGTCCCAGCTAACTGATGGGGTGCTTGGTGCCATGGTTTAGTTGATTAGATGGTGTTGGATGATAGGTTGGACTCAATGATCTCAAAGGTCTTTTCCAACCTTGCTTATTCTATTCCTATTCTATTCTATTCATTCTATTCTATTCTATTCTATTCTA